>JAODAL010072915.1:0-14928 GCA_025379985.1 Phyllomedusa bahiana | reverse complement strand
CCCAATGAGGAGAACCCAATTGCCATTTTAGGGAAAAATTCCTTCCCGACTCCAATCTGGCAATCAGAAAAATCCCTGGATTCAATGACCCTCTCCTGAATCCTAGTCACTATAAACTTGTTATATTATTATGCTCCAGAAATGCATCCAAACCCTTTTTGAACTCGGTTATTGAATTCACCATGACAAGTCCCTCTGGCAGAGAATTCCATAGTCTCACTGTCTTACAGTAAAGAATCCCTTTCTATGTTTATGTAGAAACTTTCGTTCCTCAAGACGTAAAGGATGCCCCCTTTTGTTCTAATACAGCCTGTGTATAAATAATTCTTGGGAAAAGATCTCTATATTGACCTTTGAGTATTTAAACATATTTTTTATGTCCCCCCGAACCCTTCTTTTCTCTAAACTAAATAACCCTAATCTTGCCAATCTTTCTGTGTACTGTAGTCCACCCAGTCCTTTATTTTTTGTTGCCCGCCTTTGTACTTGTTCAAGCTCTACAATGTCTTTCCTGTGCACTGGTGCCCAAAAACTGTACAAATATTCCATGTGTGGTCTAACCAGTAAATTTGGGTATAATGGGAAAATTTAATGTTCTCATCATGTGCATCTATGCCCCTTTAATGCACCCCATGATCCTATTTGCTTTGGCTGCTGCTGCCAGACACTGGCTGCTACAATTAAGTTTACTGTCCACCAGGATTCCCAAGTCCTTCTCCATGTCACTTTTCCCCAGTGTTTTTCCATTTAACATGTAATCATGTAAGGGATTTGTCTTCCCCATGTGCAAAACCCCTTGCATTTATCAGTGTTAAAACCTCATTTGCATTTCCTGCCCAGGCCTCCAACTTATCCAAAATCCCTTTGTAATAACATATTATCCTCTATTGTGTTGATTAACTTTACAGAGCTTAGTATCGTCTGCAAAGATCGATATTCTACTGTGTTTTTCCCTGTGTAAGATCATTAATGAAAAATTTTTAAAGAGGATAGGGCCCAATACTGACCCTTGTGGAACCCCATAGTAAACAGCGATCCGTCTGAGTATGTACTGTTAATTACTACCCTTTGTTTTCTATCAGTGAGCCAGTTAATTACCCACTTGCACACATTTTTCCCCCAGTCCAAGCATTCTCATTTTTTTTACCAACCTTTTATGTGGCACCGTATCAAATGCTTTAGAAAAAACTAGATATATACATCCAGTCCTCACCCCGATCCAGTCTAGCCTGACTTCCTCATAGAAGCTGATGAGATTTGTACTGACAGGACCGATCCTTCATGGAAACCCATGCTGGAACGGCGTTATACATTTATTTTTCAGTGAGATACCCAGGATAGCCCTCTCTGAGGGAAAACCTTCAAACATTTTACCTACAACAGAGGTTAAGCTTACTGGCCTATAGTTTCCTGGATCACTTTTTATCAGAGAAGACAACACCATCTGCAGAGTTTTCTTTGTACACTGGAATCTACCACTATATGGTGGTAATGTATAGTCTGCAGAGCCTGTGTACACCGGTAACTACCAATATATGATCATTGTATCGAGGCAATATAACTGTTGGTAACAAAAAAAAAAAAGGTTTGCCAGCAACTCCTAGATCCATGAAAGCTGAAGATCCTTTATTGCAAAATTTAAAAACTGGTGACAACCGATGGTACGTAAAGCTTACGCGTTTCGGGTCTTCCCGCCCTTAATCATAGCAATGAAAAGGGGTCGGGAATGCCCCCGAAAAGGAAAGCTTTACTGTACCATCGGTTGTCCCCATTTTTTTTAATTTTTGAAATAAAGGATTTTCGCTTTCGGGATCTAGGAGTGCTGGCAAAACCTTTTTTTTTTTTTTTTACCCATGGTTTGATGCTCCAGGGCAGCCTCAGCCGGTTTTGGGGTGTGGGAGCTGGCAATTTCTTTTGTTCTTGCAATTACTGTATATCTAAATAAGCTGTGTACATGTTATCTACCACTGTTGATCACTGTGTGGCGTAATATTAGTCTGAAAGGCCCCGTGAACTTATCTACCACTTAAAATCACTTTTTGGAGGTAATATACAGTTTCAGGCGTGTAAAATGGTATCTCCTCTATATGATATGTATTGTTCTTTGTACACTGATCTTTATTCAGTAATAGTATAGTCATATTATCCAGTCAATATGTGATGGTAATATATGGTCATATTCTGCCTGTATTTTCTGGTCCTTTTGTAGAAGCATTATTGGTAACGTTGCTCTTGATAATGAGATTTGTTTGGTAGCATGTAGTATGATGGTTTTTTTAATTGAAGGTATTTGCCTTTGTTTTGTTTAGCAATGTATGCCTTTATGAAGGAGGAATGGTAAATTTTTCCCCAAAGGGGGAAGAGGGCCCATTGAAAAGTTTGCTATGGGGCCCAGCCTTCTCTAATTATGCCCCTGATAGTGAGAAAACCCCTTCAACTTTTCAGAGTGCAGGAACAGGTCAGATATAGTCTGACAAGACTGAGATCAGAAACAGAAGAAGTACAACATGAGGCTACAAATGGTTAAGAAGAAGAGAGCCCCAGAAAATGCAAAAAATTGCGAATGAACAAGACCTAAAAAAAGAAATGACCTTAATCACAGACAGCATCCAAAAGAAGAACGCTTTACATAGGCCATATGGTCCATTGTCATCTGGAGCCTGGTCACCTTGTCAACCTGATGCCAACAGACATGGGAAACAGAAGGATTGCACCTGGGAAATAAAGAGTGGCTACCGAGTGCTGGAGAGGCAGAAGGGTAAGGACAATCAGGTTGCATAACCACTGCGATGCAATGGACTACTGGGATGGCAACCACCAGCAGTGACCCGGCACTAAGATAAGAAGCATTGAGTAACAGCTGGCTATGATAAAAAGCCCTCAAACCATACAGTGAACTGCTGACCCCTGCCCACTCCTGAGAGCACCTACATCAGATGCATTGTGACTGAACAATGGAGCAATTGAAGAAAATGGCCCAGTATGAAGAGATGGCACCAGGATGGACTATGAGAAGAAGGCAAGCTGGCAGAGGCATTGTAAAGGTCTGGTCTGCTGAGAAACTTTGGGTCTTGTTATTCATGTGAATATTCCTTTGATATCTAACCAAACATTGTTGCATACAAATAACACCCCTTCATGTCATTGGTATTCCCTAAGGCTAGGCTCATACTCTGGACTTTTCCTGTTGGAAAAATTCGATCTGTAATCCTTTCCAGAAATCCAAAGCGATGCCTCAGATCTCTGCCGAGAATTTTTACTTGGCATAGGTGGTACGCTTCTCTGATTTGGACCTGGGCTTGTCCCATTGCATCACTTCTCCTTGAGCAGGACTTGATGACGATCAGCTTAAAAGAATGAACATGTTCATTCCTTTTTTCTGCAACACAGATTTGAAATTTAGGGCCACATGTACGAACCTGTTTAGGTCTAAAACTCACTTTTGTACCCATAGGTTAGTATGGGCAATAGAGTGAGTTTTAGACCTAAACAGTTTTCATACATGTGGCTCTTAGTGTGTGAGCGGCTTCGTGAAATGCCCATTCAAGTGTATTGCCATTGGATCTTAATGAGGAATCCAATACAGCATCCACGTTGAATTCATTATGTGAACCCAAACTAATGGTAGTGCCTTCTTCCTGCAGGACATTGCACCCTGTCACACTATAAAAATTATTCAGGAATGGGTTGAGGAACATGACAAAGATTTCAAGGTGGCCTGGCCTCCAAGTTCCCCAGATCTCAATCTGATGGAGATTTTTTGGACTGTGCTGGCCATCATGTCGGTTCATGGATGCCCACCTTGTAAATTACCAGAACTATCTGCTGCAAATGTCTTGATGCAGTCAAAGCTATTGTGGAGACAATGTGTGTAGAGCAGTGACTCATAAAGGGACAAGAGGGACAGCAAATCCTCTCTGTACAGCTGTCTGCATATTCATGTTGATCAGCAGTGCCATATGGCTTCACCTCTATAACAGTATGTTATAGAGGAGGTGTAATCCATAGTTCTCTATGGTGAAATGCGTCCCAAAATAAGCTGTGTGAATATAGCCTAAGATGCATTCCACTTCTACCACAAGTGTGTTGTATCACATAGTATGGGTTCCTTTTTATTCTGTATGAAGCTCTAAGACAAGGTTTTCACTTTGCATTGTGCTGCTACACAGAACCATACTCCAACTGAAAGAAGGTAAGACAGCAGGTAATACACACAGCATTGTGCTATTGCTGCAGTCTATGGCTCTGATTCTGTTAGAGGAGATTTTATGGAAAAGTTCTTCTGGTTTATTTCTTTCCTTTTTTTTAAAAGAAAACAGAGACATGATAACATAAAAAAACAGGTGAATCATCATCCCCCAAGACACATACCCTCCCTCCTCTCTCTCCTCCCCCAATAAATCACAATCTCCTAGAATATTACTGTCCATTCATCTAAAGAGAGAGATACTAACTAATGGTTCCAATGCATAAAAAAAGGTTTACATTTCTTTTCTGCTAAAACCTCTCTCCCCCTGTGTAATATAATACAACAGTTTTTTTTTTCAGGTAGCAACTGAAGAATGTTTGTTTGCATCAAGAGTCTTAGTATTAAAGAGGTTGTCCTCTTAATAAGAAAAATGAATAGCCAGCTCTTGGGGCACCATTAAAATAAAAACAATTATACTCACCTTCCTCCAATCCCTGGTTCCAGTGGGGACTGGCTGTAGTGGTCATTTGCCACTCACCTGCATCACCGTTTGGACACTGGAGACATTTATCTTACTCTTCCCCAAGTCTTAAATAAAAGTTGGGGAGTATAATATATCTAGAGATGGGCGAATTTCTCAAAAATTCGATTCAGTGACTTCGCTGAATTTTCTGACAAAATTCGTTTTGGTCCGTATTGCTTCGGGACGAATCGCATTAAATAACAGCTATTTCCAGGCTGCACACAGCCTGCAGGGTGCTGTAGAACGTTGTGCCATGCTTAAATATGCAGAGGGAGCTTGGTTTTGTCTTCATACAATGTTGTGTTTTAGTATGACACGCAGATGACTGCCGCCGCTCTTAGAATCGCTTCACTATAAAATTCCCTGGGCACTTAAGAGGGCAAAACTGACCAAAAAACTGAAGCGGGAATGTAGCCTGATAAAGTCATGCCAGCGAAAGCTGGAAAAAAACAAGCTGTGGGCTCAGGTTGCAACATCAGTGACAGAGTGTGGAGGTGACGGCAGCAGCCACAGCAGCATGAGGTCAGAGAGTGGCACAATGACATTCTGGAGGTGGCAAAAACAGGATTAGGCCATAGAGTGGCACAATGACACAGTGTGGAGGGCACGACAGCAGCCAAAGCAGCAGCATGAGGTCAGACAGTGGCACAATGACATTCCGGAGGTGGCAAAACAGGAGTAGGCCACAGAGTGGCACAATGACACAGTGTAGAGATCACTGCAGCAGCCACAGCAGCAGCATGAGGTCAGACAGAGGTACAATGACATTCTGGAGGTGGCAAAATAGTAGTAGGCCACAGAGTGGCACAATGACAGAGAGTGGAGGTCACGGCAGCAGCAGCATGAGGTCAGAGAGTGGCACAATGACACAGTGTGGAGGGCACGGCAACAGCTACAGCAGCAGCATTAGGTCAGAGTGTGGCACAATGACTGAGTGTGGAGGGCCCGGCCGCAGCCTCATCAGCAGGATGAGGTCAGACAGTGGCACAATGACAGAGTGTGGAGTGCACGGCAGCAGCCTATGCAGCAGCATGAGGTCAGGCAGTGGCACAATGACATCTGGAGGTGGCAAAAACAGGAGTAGGCCACAGAGTGGGACAATGACACAGTGTGGAGGGCACGGCAGCAGCATCATGAGGTCATAGAGTGGCACAATGACAGAGTGTGGAGGTGGGGTGGCAATACCAGCCCCTGGAAAAGTTGGTTGGGGGCAGATGGAAAATGGCACAGATGTGTGGCATGGCGGGGGGCGGATCAGAATGGGGTAGGGGTTTTTTAAACCCAGACATTTCTACGTTTGGGGGTGGGGGCGTCGGCTGATGTAGTTGACCTAAGGCTTGTTTGTGGAAATATGGCCGATCCCCCTGTTTATCTTGACAAAGTCATCGTTCCACTTTCAGGACAAGGGGTTTCTTGTGGTAAGAGGGCCCCCCGCCGCATGAACACCCTTGATCCCCACAATGGCCGGGCGGGACAGCTTCCCCCACTGCAAACCAGCAAGTTGGGGCCCACACATCCGTTTGGTCCCCCGTATCACGGTCTTCTAACTGGGGTGGCAGATGGCCCAAGTAGGCACACCTTTGGTTCGGGGTTCTGCTCCAGGTTGCTGTGCTGGGACTCCCCTCTCATGGGGGTGAAGGAAGCTTCACGTGACTCCGACTTAGGTTGCTGCTGAGGAGCGGTAAAGCCCCACCCCCCACCCCCCCAAACCCTGGCAGTAGTAGTGAGCACTGAGAACCCCTGGTAAACCCTGTCAGAGGAGGTACGATGCGCACATAGGCAGGGGCCCAACTGACACGGAGGATTTCCCTTAGTATTTTGATTTTGTCCTCCCTCTCAAGCTGGGAAAAAGGCCCCCTTTTTGGACCGGTAGGAGGGTAATGGGTGGGGGCCAGAAGTCACCCCTTGCGGATGGGGACTTTTCGGCGTACTAGCCGGGCAAATCAGCAGCTGGGGCCCATCTGAAAGTGACTCCGAGGGTCCCTCCTCCATCTCCACTGTATACGCACGGTGTTGCGGGTCATCTCCCCCTTTTTCCCTCATCCCCTCCCCTCCTCCATGCCTGCTCCTCCTTCTTGTCCCTGGGTAAAAAATCCACTCTTTTCACAACAATGCTTGCCCCAATGTCCCTCTCCTTCATTTTTTTTTTTTTCCCATAAATTTTTTTATTGGTAGATAAAAAATAGTAAAACAGAAAAATATATGTCAGGAAGACCAATTTCAACTTTTACCCCAAAAAACACCCCCCACCCCACCTCCCAAACCCATCTCCGATTCAAGCGTAAATATTTTTAAACAAAGCAATGCATTTTAATCATTCTTTTGTCAAAAAAAAAAATTGTACCTGGCTTTCGGACGGCCTCCATCACACAACCCCCCTGAACACCCTAGGACCTTACCCCAAATTTTTCCCTCTCTCCCCCCATTTCGCCCCCACCGGATCATGTGGCCGCGAGTGTATGACTCTCCAGCCCCTCCCCAGACAGATTTTTAGATTGTTCCAGGCGGAAGAGTGGAATGATTTTAATTCACCCTAGTCCGGGCGACTGAAAAAAACGTGCCTTAATGGCCTCAACAAAGGAGGGTCACGTGAGCTGCCATGGTGAAAAAAGTTACACAGGGAGTACTCCTGTCCGCCTGGATCATCAAAAAAACGTTAATGTCCCTTTTTTTTCATACATCGGGCCAAAATGTCAGGCTGGAAATTCCAAAGGTGGGAAAATCACTATAGAGGTGTTGGGGGAGGCCGTTCTCCTGCAATCGAGGAGGGTGTTCTGGTTTGTAGGAAAGGATGGGTGTGGGACGTTTCCCGGCCCTTTTCAGAATCTTTTTTTGGGTCAGTGTAAGCTTGGAACCCTTTTCACAACCAGATTGAACCAAAAGCGCCATGCAATTGCATGACACCCCTGGCCCTACACATTGGTATGAGGAGAGTACTTGTGGAGGTGAGATGTGGTGGTGGTGGGGAGGAGGCGGAATTGGGAGGGGGCCCCAGTTTGACAATGGAGGGAAAGCGGGTCTCCTGTCCAAGTTTGGGGGTGCCTGGGGCGGAAAACAATTCACCCAGTGGGCTGTAAAGGACTATACGGCCCCCACGTATTACAGCCAGAGTTGCGCTGCCTTGCACCTTGGAACAAACGATAAGTCAAGGGGCTGGCCCCCTTTGTTTACATATTTTGAAGTGTGGGGATGCCTTTTTTTAAAAAAGAAATTACGGTTGGAACCTCCATTTGGGGCCAAGCCATTTGTTCTTGAACGGTGCAGAGTCACCTTTGGAAAGGGGGGATGCATTTTCCAAAACTTGGAAGGAGCACTCATTCTGACCTTTTGATGGTTGGGCTACTGTTGTCTTTTGCAAAGCCTCGGAATGGATCGGGCCTGAGTAGCGAGGAGAGGGGAACTGGACCGGGGGGATGTCAAAGAGAAAACATCCCTTCTGCGAGGTGGGGGAGCCTTACGGCTGAAAGGAGGTGCCACTGGGCGCTGTGTGCGGTTGCTGCGGGGCCGGGAAAAAAGGACCACCCATTGAGCCACGTTTTTTCCCCCGGCCCCCCGGATGGTGATGCTGCATGGTTGACGCGGGCGGGTGCCAAGTTAGCCCCCCGGCCCCTACCCCCCACAAACCCGCCCTGGGGACTATGCCGCCGTGCCCTGCTGGGGGCCCCCCCTGTGGTACTTTCTTGGCCTGGAAAGGGGTTTTTTTTACCCCCTGGGGGGCTTGGGGCCCGACTGCAGCTGCTCCCCCGCTACCATCCCCAAAACCCCATGCTGGCTGCGCCGTGCCTGACGCACGGCGCCCTTTTCCGAGATGATAAACCCCTTCCTCCCCCGGCCCCCAAGTGCGGTCGGCTAATCATCATTTATTTGTGTTTTATTTCACCGGTCTCATCACCATTTTGGGATGCAGAGGGACCCCCACACATGACCTCCCATGCCACTTCCCCCTCTATACTTGCCGCCTCTGCCAAAAAGCAGGGGTATTGGCCCCTTTTTCGCTGCCCGTAGCTGTGACTGCCTCCTCAAATTTTTCATCCCGCTTATGGGCTGAGCCCAGACCACAAAAGATCTCGGCTGAGGGAAAGGATGGGACAGAGGGGTTGAGGGGCAGGTGAGGGCCGCGACCTGCTCCGGGCCATGCAAAATAAGGGTTGTGTTGCGATTCCACCGACTCTTGACTGGGGTTGTCAGATGTCATCTGGGAGGAAGTGGATGACCTAGTCAACCAATCAAGAACCCTTGGGTTGCTGGTCAACACACGGCCGCTAGATGACAGCGGCAGGTTGTGGCCTCACCGAGTGACCCCTGCTAGCAACGTCCCCTTGCTGTGCTGCGACCTGGGCCTGTTCCAAGAATGTTTGTGCCACTGCCACTCGCAGGTGAAGACCCTGCCACCTCTCTCTGACATACTGTTTGTTCTAAAATGTACAGACACTGTTTGATATCTGCATATGATAAATACACATATTTGACTCCAAATGAACCCAGTTACAAGCTTGGGTAACCCTTGGATATAAATTGCACTCCACAAATGGCCAGGAAAAATTTACTTGTATGTGCGTTTTAAAAACACTGTGTATTTTACTAAATATAAAAGCACAAACAGGCTTAATTAACCTTCGGATATGAATTATGCTACAGGCAAAATTTCTTCTTTGGCGGTGAAAAAGAACGTTTCTGACTGAGAAGATTTAGTGGAGGGGAGATTCTGGTAGCCAGCATCTAAGGTATGGGTGGATTCTCTTCACTTGGGGGAGGAATCAAATAGGATAGTAAAGATTAGTGATGAGACAGTGATAAATTTGGTCTCTATTTTCGCTGAGAATATTTTCCCAGAGTTTTTGAAGTTTAAAATGGTTATGTTGGCTTGTTTTTTTTTTTTTTTTTTTTTTGGGGGGGGGGGGGGCGACAAGACAAAGGGTCATTGGTTAATATATAGGGGTCAAGTGATGGAAATATTAAGATTGTCGGCTTCTATTTCTTTTTATAGTTGCAAAAACTTTGAGAAGAATGTTTTTATAGAGACTTGTCAGGTTCACGACAGACTGTGTACATTTGCTCAAAACTTGGCTATGTATATTGATGTTTGTTATGAATGTTGTATCATCACTCTTCTCAATAAAAAACATTGTTTAAAAAAAGGAAAAAAAAAAGAACGTTTCTTTTACTAAGTACAACTGCAGAAAAATACTTAGTTAACCCTTGGATGTAAATTGCGCAAAAGAAATGAGCTGCCACCAATTACCACCCTTGTAGCGTGATACAATGGAGTGTATTTAACTTTACACAACAAAATAAAAACTTGCAATTAATTATCCTTCGGTTATGAATTATGCTACAGGAAAAATGTCTTTTATGGTGGTGAAAAAAAAAGTTTCTTTTTCCCAAAGTAAAACTCCCAGAAAAATACTTATTTTAACCCCTTGGATGTAAATTGCCAAAAAAAATTTGTGCTCCCAAAAATTTACCAGTTTTAGGTGGTGTTAAAATGGCGGTATTTTGGGTAAAACAACAAAAAAACCCTTGAATTTTAACCTTCGGTTATAAATTTTTGCTACGGGGAAAAATGTTTTTTTTGGGGGTTTTAAAAAAAGAACGTTTTTTTAGTGCCCACAAAAAAGGAAAAGTTTAAATTAACCCCTGGAGGGAAAATTACGCAAAAAAAATATGCTGCCAACAATTACCAGCTTTTAGCGTTTTAAAAATTTGGGTGTATTTTATGGTACACAAAAAGGGAAAAAAAAAATTAAAATTAAAACTTTCGGTTTTAATTATGACGGGAAAAAAATGTTTTTATGGGGGTAAAAAGAAGTTTTTTTAGGGGCCCAACGGCAAAAATTTTTAAATTTTCCCCCTGGATGTAAATTGCCCCAAAAGGAATTGAGAAACCCAAAAAAATTTACCGCTTTGTAGCGGGGTTAAAATGGGTGTATTTTATGGTAAAAAAACAACAAAAAAATTTGTAAAAAAAAGGGGGGTTTTGCCCGCTGTAATGTTGACGTCGGATCCCCCAAAAAGGGTTTTTTAAACCCTTTTCTAAATTATGTGATTAAAAAAAATTGCAGTCTGAGAGGTACACCCCTTTCCCCTTCCCATGCCCTTGGTTACTTCAAAAGTCTATTAGATCGGCCGGGACTGGCTTGCGCAGAAAGAGAGGCTTTATCTATGAGATGACTGCAAAAGTTTTTAAAGGGCCTTTGGGTTTGAAATATGTTTTTTTTGTTACAAAAAAAAAACTAGTTGTAGTGTGTTGATACCTGCTTTTATTGATGACAGGGGAACAGAAGAAACTTTAAGTTGTGTGTAGAATAGGTGTTCTTTTTGTATATGAATCCAATTTTTTAATTTTTTTTTTATTTCGTGTACATGCCCAAAAGCCCTTTAAATGCGCTCTATGCTCTGTGTGTGTGTTTCTCTCTTTCGCCCCTTGATTTTTTTTCCCTTACATTAGCATTTGAGAAAGGCCCCTGACAGTCCCCTTTGAGGTGTTTTGGGTGAAATGCAAACCCCACTGTTTTTACTGTTTTTTTTTTTCACTTAAGTTTTGAGAGCCCCCTTGGATTTTTCACCCCTCACTCCATCCCCCCCCCCTCCCTCTCCCCCCTTGCGCTTGGGCCCGGACTCAGGGGGATTTTTTGGGACATTCTGCCGGGGTGCCCAAGGAGAGGAAAGAATTTATTTCGGAAAAACCCCCTTTTTACCTTCGGTTTGAATTATGTTAGGTAAAATGTTTTTTTGGCGGGGGAAAATGAAGTTTTTTTAGTGCCAAAATGGCGAACAATTTTTAAATTAACCCCTGGATGAAAAATTGGGCCCCAAAAAGAATTGGCAAAAAAATAAACCGCTTTGTAGCGTGTTAAAATGGCGTTTTATTTTAGGTACAAAACAACAGAAAAATTGTAATTGAAAAACTTGGTTTAAAATTATGTTACGGGGTAAAATTTTTTTTTTTGGGGGTTTGAAAAAGAAAACGGTTTTTTTAGTGACCACAACAGAGAAAAAACGCTTTTTTAACCCCCCTGGATGTAAATTGCGCAAAAAAAAAAAAATTGGCAAAAAAAAATTACGAGCTTTGTAGATTTTTAAAATGTCGTGAAATTTAAAGGTACAAAAACAAAAAAAAATTGTAATTAATTAACCTTCGGTTATAAATTTATGTTGGGGGTTTAAAATGTTTTTTTTGGGGGGTTTGAAAAAGAACGTTTTTTTTAGTGCCAACAAAGCAGAACAAAGTTTAAATTTAACCCCTGGATGTAAATTGCGCAAAAGAATTGAGAAACCCAAAAAATTACCAGCTTTTTAGATTTTTAAATGTGTTTAATTTAAGGTAAAAAAACAAAAAAAATTGTAAAAAATTAACCTTGGTTTTATGAATTATGTACAGGAAAAATGTCTTTTTTGGGGGGAAAAAAAGAATTTTTTTTTTGATCAAAAGGGCCCCAGAGCACGCTTATTTTAAACCGGGGGATGTAAATTGGCAAAAAAAATGTGCTGAAAAATTACCGTTTTGTGGGGGTTAAAATGGGTGTATTTTAGGGGTACCCTAAAAACAAAAACTTGAAATTTAAAACCTTCGGTTATGTTTATGTACGGGAAAAAATTTGTTTTTTGGAAGGGGGTTTAAAAAAAAAATTTTTTCTTTTAGTGCCAAAACGGCGGGAAAAAGTTAAATTTAAATGGATGAAAAATTGCGAAAAAAAAATGGGAAAACCCAAAAAATTTCCCCAGCTTTGTAGCGTTTTAAAAATGGTTGTATTTTTTTTTTAAAACAAAAACAAAAAAACCTTGTAATTAACCTTTTTTTGGGAATTATGTTTTACGGGGTAAAAATGTCTTTTTTGGCGGGAAAAAAAACGTTTTTTTTGTGACCAAACGGCAGAACACGCTTAATTCCCCCCTGGTGTAAATGCGAAAAGAATTGAGCAACCAAAATTTTCCCAGTTTGTAGGTGTTAAATGGCGTGTATTTTCGGTCAAAAAACAAAAAATTGAAAATTAACCTTCGGTTATAAAATTAGCTACAGGAAAAATGTCTTTTTTGGCGGTGAAAAAAAAATTTTTTTTAGTGACCCAACGCAAAACAAGTTAAAATTAACCCTGGATGTAAATTGGCAAAAAATTGAGAAACCAAAAATTACGTTTGAGGTGTTAAATGGGGTATTTTAGGTACACAAAAAAAAAAATTGAAATTTTACCTTCGGTTTGAATTTTGCTACGGTAAAATGTTTTTTCGGGCGGTGAAAAGAACGTTTTTTTAGGCCCACAAAGCAGAACGTTTAATTAACCCTGGAAAAAATTGCGCAAAAGAATTGAGAAACCCAAAAAAATTACCTTTTTTGTACGTGTTAAAATGGCGTATTTTACGGTCACAAAAACAAAAAAACTTGTAATTAAACTTGGTTTAAATTTATGTTTGGTTTAAAAATTGTCTTTTTGGGGTGAAAAAAACTTTCTTTTAGTCCCCAAAAAGCAGAAACGTTTAATTCCCCGGATGTAAATTGCGCAAAAAAAATGAGAAACCCAAAAATAAAGTGGTATTTGGATTGTAAAAAACGCGTTTTTTTAAAATTGAATAAAATGGGAAACAGGATAGATAACCTTGGTATTCAAGTGCTTGAGCAGATAGATTAAAATTTTATTGCAACCCTGCCACATTTTGTTTTGGGGCCCTGTGTTATGTAGGCCAATTTGTTTAGGGGTTTGTTTGTTACTTCTTGCCCCCATACCCCCCCGGTCGTTGATAACCCCCTCGTTAGCCCCCTTTTTGCTCCCCAAACTTTTCGGAATTTTATCTTTTCCCTATGGCGAGATTGGTAACTCCCCTTTAATGTAAAGGGTTTCAAGTGCCCCAAAAGCCGGGTGCAGTACTTTATTTCCCGCCAAAAAAGAGATCCCCCTTGTTGTCTCAAGAGAAAATTCCTGCAGGATCACGTAAAGTCATCCCCAAAGGACTTCCCTGCCCGGTCCATAGCAGCAATCCCTCTCAAAAGACGAAGGGTGTTGCCCATTTTTTCCACAAGTCCCCCCCTGTCCAGGTCCGGGAAACGTCTTTACAAAACTCGGACGCTAGGGCTGTGTTCGTGAAGTGCAGCAGGGTTTAAAATCGCTAATTCTCTTGTCCTAACATTAACCAATACGCCTTTTTGTCCAGGGTGCGGGGAGGACCTCAATTGCTTTGCGCGGGGTCAAATTATCCTCTTGTGGCGATTTTAATTTAACTCTCCATCCTGCTCTTGACTCTTCGTCGGGTTTGTCGGCCTTCCCACACTGCGTAATCATAAGGTTTTAAACGTCTGTACCCCAACATGAAATCTCTGATGTGTGGCGTCTCCTGCAAACCCCCGGAAGAGAGACTAACTTTTTTTCCCACCCACACCAAACCTATGGTCGCATCGACTATGTACTACTCCAACACTAGCTTCTCCCTTTCGCGACAGACTGTAGGATAGGCTCCATTCTTCACTCCGATCACGCGCCAGTGCACTGTGACTTAGCCCTGCCAAGCTTTCAGCGCCCTCCATTCGCTTAGAGATTAAATTAATCTCTCTTACAGGATGCTCTGTGTTTGTCAGAATTGCAGTCCAGTATCAAGGACTTCCAAGACATTCACTCGCGTGACTCTACGTCTCCCCAGGTCAGGTGGGAGGCGCTGAAGTGTGTACTGCGTGGCCTACTCATTAAACATGGGGGCGCTTAAAAAGAGAATTGGCAAACAAAAATTCGTTCCCCATTAACTAAACTTAATTTAGTTGGAGATTCCCACAAAGCCTCTGGCGCTGAGTCCGATCTTAGAGAACTAAAGCAACTCCGCCATGATTTCTTTTGATATGGAGCGTAAGCACAATCGATTTCCGTTCAAAAATTTGTGCTACGCGGTCCTACGTCTGGAGTAACAAGCCGGGACGATACTTAGCCAGAGCCCTGAGGGACCAGAGGTCTTCCCTATTTGTCCCACAGATAAAAAAAACAGATGGGGGATTGGCGTTCCTTACTGGGGATATCCTCGAGGCCTTCCGGGAGTATTACTCCAACCTATATAATCTTCCCTCGCCAACTGCTTGCATTCCTCACACGCGTCCTTCCACAGCCCTGGAGGATTACCTTCGGAGAAAGTCAAATCCCACACTCTGCCACCAGATGTACTGGCCTCCATGGAGGAGCCTTTCAATCAGGGGGAACTAGATTCGCCATTTCTGCCCTTCCCTGGGTAAAAAAGGGCC
>JAODAL010072914.1:0-14929 GCA_025379985.1 Phyllomedusa bahiana | reverse complement strand
TCCCAGCACAAAAAAATTCAAGAACTGACCATTAAGGGTGCTTTTGCACAGCGCAGTTTTGATGCAGGTTTAACCGTATTCCAATTATGTGCCTTTATTATCAGCAAGCTTTTTGCACTTATCTGAACTGTTGGGAAAGTGAGTAATCAAGTGTGTATTTGGAATCCATAAAACTTCAAACCCAGTAATTGATTATTTACTTGAAACACCTTTAAGAACAAGTTTGACAACTGAAAGAAGCTTGCTGGCAATAAAGGCAGTTTAATTGGAGCGCAGTTAAAACTTGACCAAAACTGCGCTGTGTGAAAGCACCCTAACTTGTTGCCTAAAATGTATTCTACCCTTTGACAGCTGCCATTATTACAAAATAATCAATGTTATGCATTTCTTTCGGCAGTGGTTTTAATGTTATATCTTTTAAGCTAATATATAAACTACGCTAAATGGGCCTGGATGTTACTAAATAGACAAATCTTAAAAAAAGCTTAAATAATAAAAGATACTTTAATGTGCATTATATGCAAAATCAGCTGAGATTCTGTAAGTCACATTACAACAGAGCATAGACTCAAAATATTTTATTATATTCCACAGCGCCACAGAGAATTCAGTAATGCACATTTCATTTATTACTTGGAAAACTGCAGCTGACCTTTTGCATAATTATATGTTGCTGACATTTGCATTGGCACAATCTCAGTGTTATTTCTGACTGTGCTGAGAACAGATGACTGGCTTGCACTGTGACTAGGGCTGTGTTATTGCTTTTCACTGTGTGCAGTAGTTCAGTAAGTGTATTAGGGTCATATAATGGTCTAAGTAGTAATCGAGTTACCATTGTTAATTCTGTGCAACCAAGATTAATGATAAATTAGTTACTGGTTGAAAGCCGCCTGGAAAAACCCTGTATATAATGAAATGTATTCCTCTTACTTTGTATATATACATGCTTTGCTTATCCTAGGTCCCTAAATAACTTTCTAAAGAACATCATGTTGATGGAAAGAACCAAAGGAAGTATGTTCTTGAGAAATTTTTAACAGTTTTTACAAATGTGACTATTGGATATTATATAATTTTGAACACACAGACAAATTGCTACATGAAGTTTAAGGATTTGAGCAAACATAATTGTGTATCCACCGACCTTTAAAAAGTAAGGTTACTGGAGAGATTGTTGCCACATAAAAAAATAACTCAATAATACCACTTAAAAAAGCTAAATTCAAAATAAGTAAAGCAGTACAGTGAGAATGTGTGAAGACTTTGCATTCTTTTTTATGTTTGAGGGAGTTAAGCAGAGCTCTGTTATATAGAGATTGATGCTTTGGACCAGGATTAAATTCTAAAAGAGAAATTGAAAGCACTGCTTAAACTGTCCACATACGTGGATTGACAGGTTACTCTGTACACACACGGATGCAGGGAAAGCTTTCAGATAGTGTAGGTGAGCAAAGTAAGCAGGACTTTCACTGTCTCTTAATCAGTTTTGTTTAGTACAAAGGAGATTGAACGTAATCCTTTCAATATTTTATTGTACATATACACTGAAGGACAGGGGCGTAATTAGAGAAGCCAGGGCCCCAAAGCAAACTTTTGGATGTGGCCCCCTATCCCACACCCTCGCCCACCTCCCTGACCACGAACATTTATCAGGACATGCTGTTGGATAATGTAGATAATACAAGGGGCAAAAACCTCACCATACATATCACCATCTTACTGCTACCAAACAAATCTCTCTAAACCAAGACTAACATTACCAATAATGCTATTACATAGGAACCTGATTATACCGCCAGAACAGGGACCACAAGTGACTGAAAAATACCCCTACACTATTACTGATAAAGTACACAAAGACCAATAGTACCACCATATAGTGATCATATAGTGGTATATACTAGTGTACACAGGCTCTGGAGACTGTATATAACCACCATACAGTAACCATATAGTGGTAGAAACCAGTGTACACAGACTCTGCAGACATAAGTGATTGAAGTGCAGTTACATCTTGTGACTCACAGGTGACATTTCTCTGTCGTTGACTTTCCCTTTTGATCTGCATCCAGTCCAGACCGCCATCATGACATCTCCCGACCACTTGTCCCTGGAGATTTAGACACAAATATCTTAGAATCCTGACTTTTCCAGCACCTGCCCCCCTGGCTATATGGAGTCCATTTAGGCAGGCAGGGTTTAGATAGGCTATATGGGGCCCAGATAGGCAAGGTTTAGGTAGGCTATTAGGTCCCCATATAGGCAGGCAGAGTTTAGGTAGCTTTTAGGGGGTCATACAGGTAGGGCAGGGTTAGGTGGGCTATAGGGGCCATATAGGTAGGTAGGCAGAATTTAGGTAGCTAAAGGGGCCCCATATAAGTATACAGGCAGGCTTCGGGGGCTATATAGGTAGGCAAGCTTTAGGGGGCTCTAGGGGCTATATAGGCAGACATGCTTCTGGGGGGCTATAGGGCTATTCAGGCAGGCAGACTTAGAGAGCTATATAGGCAGGTTTTAGGGAGCTATAAATGCAGACTTGGGGGGACTATGTAGGTAGGCTAGGGGGCTAAACAGGCAGGCTGGGGGATATATAGGCAGGCTGAGGGCTATATAGGCAGGCTGGGGGCTATGTAGGCAGGCTAGGGGTTACATAGGCAGGCTGGGGGGTACATAGGCAAGCTGAGGGGTTTATGTAGGCAGGCTGGGGGGTATATAGGCAGGCTGAGGGGCTATGTAGGCAGGCTAGGGGGCCATGCAGGCAGGCTGGGGGCTATGCAGGCGGGCTGGGGGCTATATAGGTAGGGTGGGGGTATATATAGGCAGGCTGGGGGGTTTTTAGGCAGGCTAGGGGGGATATATACGCAGGCTGGGGGTATAAAAAGGCAGGCTGAGGGGTATATATATTTGGAGGGGGGGATTTTATAGGCAGGCTGGGGGGGCTATGCTGGAGGGGTTTGGGGGGTTTATATAGGAAGGGTGGGAGTTTTATAGGCAGGGTTGGGGGTATGATCCAGGCCGGGTGGGGGTATTTTGGCAGTCTGGGGGTATATAGGCAAAGGGTGCGGGGGGTATGAAGGGGAGGCTGGGGGGGGTATTAGGCAGGCGGGGGGGCATGCAGGAGGCGGGGGTATTAGGTAGGGTGGGGGGTTTATGGGTGGCGGGGGGCTATGCGGCGGGCTGGGGCTTGCAGGCAGGCTGGGGGGTAAAAGGTAGGCTGGGGGGTACATGGCAGGGGCTATTTAGGCGGGCTATAGGGCGGTAAAATAATAAAAAACTTACTTACCTACTCCCACGCCCCCCGACTGCCGCACTCCTCCCTTGTGTCAGCGCGGGCGCGCAGTGATGGACGTCACCGCGACGCCCCGGATCACAGAACCCAGAGGAGGGCCCGGGGTTCAGGGGGCCAGTATGCCCCGGGGCCCCCTAGCTCCCCCCCCCCGGCCAGTGAACTAGTATGTTCATTGTGGCGGGCCCCGGAGAGGATCGCCGGGCCCCCTAAAGCTGAGCCCCGGGGCAGCTGCTATGCGCTAACCCCTGTGTTAAGCCCTGTTAAGGGAAAAAATCATTTGACCCTTTTTGATTGGGAAAGTTTGCCACTAAAAAAGACATGAACAGCCCCATCTTTTTAAAAAGGGTATCCCACTAAAAAGGATTGCTTTTTATTTTAAAGACCTTGCAAAAACAAGTCACTTTGCAATAGTGTCCTTAAAAATTCCTACCTATTTTGGTTTGGGCTGATCAGCTTCTCACGTCGCTTTTAAATACAGAACGTTTGCTCTATCCCCCCGATAGGGACCAGCACTGGTTGCTATAGCTACGACCTGGGTTTTACTGGCCTATTAGAAAGCCATAACACCCCCTGAATTTAAAAGAAACCAAGAAAAAAAAGGAACTGAGGTAAAATGAATAAATGTGTGAGACAACCGCTTTAAGGGGGGAAATTAAATTTTTACAAAGAAAGATAGAAAAACCCAAAAAAAAATAAAAAAAAAAATCTATTTTTTTTAAAAATTTTATACATTTATTTGCATTTTGCAGTGAGAAATACATATTTGATCCCATTGGCAAACAAAACTTAAAGGGGTTGTCTCACTTCAAGGATTGCCTTTTATGTTAAGGATCTTACAAAACAAGTCACTTTACAATATATGTGCATTAACAGTGTCCTACCTATTCTGAGATATCCCCTCTTGTATGGGCTGCATCAGCTCTTCAGGTCGCTATAGCTACAGAACTGTTTTATCTATCATGATAGGCAGCCAGCACTGGTTGCTATAGATACAGACCTGGCTTCTACTGCAGCCTAGTAGAAGCCAATAAACACGCCCCCTGAATTCAAAATGAAACTAAGACAACAGGACTGAAAATCAATGTAGCGAGACAACCACTTTAATACTTGGGGGCAAAACCCTTGTTGGCAAGCACAACAGTCAGACGTATTTTGTAGCTGATGATGAGGTTTGCGCACATTTCAGGAAGATTTTTGGTCCACTCCTCTTTGCAGATCATCTCTAAATCATTAAGATTTTAAGGCTGCTGCTTGGCAACTCGGAGCTTCAACTCCCTCCATAAGTTTTCTATGGGATTAAGGTCTACAGACTGGCTAGGCCCCTCCATGACCTTAATGTGCTTCTTTTTGAGACACTCCTTTGTTGCTTTGGCTGTATGTTTTGGGTCATTGTCTTGCTAGAAGATCCAGCCACGACTCATTTTTAAAGTCCTCGCGGCGGGAAGGAGGATCTCACTCAGGATTTTACAGTACATGGCTCCATCCATTCTCGCATTGATGCAGTGAAGTAGACCTATGCCCTTAGCAGAGAAATACCCCCAAAATATGATGTTTCTCACCTCCATGCTTGACAGTTGGGTGGTGTTCTTTGTTTCATAGGCAGCATTTCGCTTCCTCCAAATACGGCGAGTTGAGTTAATGCCAAAGAGTTAAATTTTTGTCTCATCTGACCAAAACACCTTCTGGTTCACTAGTAAACTTAAGACGGGCCTGCATATGTACCTTCTTGAGCAGGGGACCTTGCGGGCACTGCAGGACTTTAAATCATTATGGCGTAATGTGTTACCATTGGTTTTCTTGGTGACTGTGGTCCCAGCTGCCTGAGATTGTCAGAATGATAAATTAGGTGTAGAAGTATCTTTTCTCTCTGCTCCTCATCCAATTTGATGTCTCCACCAAATTAATGTTATTAAAGCTTTCAACAGTTGGAGCTCGAGGTTTAAACCCCACGTTCTGTTGGGGAATAAATTTTTTTTAAAAACCATAAAATTACACCCAAAAGAACTTTTAACCCAAAGTTTTCTATCATCTGTTTGGTTAATTGGCGGTCGTAAGAGAAGTTTATTTTTGCTCAAAAGCATTGGGCATTTTTTGTAAGACACTTCCACTCTCCTTGTTATCTGGGGGGGGAGGGGCCTTGACTCTTTTGTGTTAGAGGCACTGCTTTTCTAAAAGGGAAACTGGTTGAAGATATTTAAACTTGATAAGGATATATAGCAAAAAAAGTGTTTAAACAAACAATCTGATGGTTAATAAGAATGAAATGTTAAAACAGTTTTGTGTTTTTTTCCTTAAAATCATCAACTTGACGTCCCCCCTAAAAAGATTAGAATTGTTGATCCGCTTCCCCCCCTGTCACTGGGAAAGGTGGGGAGGGGGGGCCCCTAACTGCCCCTATGATTTTTAAAAACTAGCTTGGATCCCTCCCTGCGGGTGTTGGCAGCTTTAACGAGCTCTCTCGACCCGACAACTACCCTAGCTCTTAAGACAAACACCTGCCCCTCAATAGGAGGATAAGAGCTGCAGAAGTTCTGGGTCTGGAAACTAAAAAGGGTAAACCCTGAAAAAGCCTCACACCTTGATCTCACAATCCCCAGTGCAATTTTATGGTCCTATTGGTGTTGGCGGGCCGGGGGAGTTGTCCCCTCCTGGGGGTATTACATCAATAAAATTTGGGGACCTCTTTTTCTTGGGTGCTGCTTCCTCCCATGTTCCTCCAAACACCCAAAAATACAGTGTTAAAGGATAAATTTGTTCCTTGTCATTTCTTTGGTAAGGTCCTTCAAATTTTGGGTCAAGAATCTCTCTGTTTTTGACCCCAAAGTCAATTGGTTGTAGCTTTGATCAGAGTCTGGATCGGAATGGATTAAAAACTATGGCTGGATTAGTTTTAATTTATTACGCAGATTTTTAACATATTTTTCAAGGCTATCATTCCCCGCATTCAACTGCTGTGGGTGAACTCCCTAAATTGGGGGGCCTAGAATAATTATCCCGTTGCATGAGACCAGTGGTGCCTAGGGGTGTTTCTGATAGAATAGAGTGCAATGGGAAAGATCTCAGGCTAGGGAAGAGATGTTTCTTTGCTAGCTTTCAGAATTTTGTTCTTCAGAGTGGCATTCATTCTTTCTACTTTTCCGCTGGATTCGGGATGGTAGGGAGTGTGCAGGCCAAAGTCAGCTCCTACTAGTTTCCAAATATCTCTGGTTACTTTTGCAATGAAGGCAGGTCCTTAGTCAGATTCGATAACCTCAGGGATCCCGAATCTGCATAGCAATTCAGTAATAGTTTTTTCATGGTGGTTCTGTCAGCTTTGGTAACTGGGTAGGCTTCAGGCCATCCTGAGAACATATCCACTACCACTAAAACTTACTTGTATTTTCCAGTCTTGGTAATTCAATTATTGTTCAATCTGGATCCGCTGGAAAGGATATAGTGGTTACCCAAATGCTTAGTTGGTGTTGGCATCAGTCCTCCGGGGTTTACAAGTATTGCTTTTTTAAGTTCTAGCAATAGTTACTTGCTGTGGTGGAGATTCCGGGTGCTAGGTATATCTTGTTGATTGAAGAAATCATCGGGTTTAAAGTTCCTCTGGGGGTAGTACCATGAGCCCATTGTACTACAGCTGGATATAATGCCCTTGGTAAACAAAGTCTATTGTCTTTACTCTAGAATCCATTTTGGTGTATCTCTGCTCCCAATTCCTCCCAACTTTTCCTTTCCTTTGAGCTTATTCGAGTTTGAAATTGTCTCAACAGGTTAACACCTGGATTCAATGCATCTTGTCCTTGGTTCTTCTCTTCTTCTTCTTCTTATTCCTCTCTCTTCTTTCCTTCTTCTTTCTTCTTCTCACCTTCTTCTTTCCTTCTTTCTTCTCACCTTCTCCTTCTTTCTTCTCTGCTCTGGTCAGCAAATATACAGCCACTCATACTTCCTCTCGAATTTCTGGGAAGAGAGCTGCTGCCTTTGCAGCCAAGTCTGCTCTGTAGTTGCCTTCTACTTCCTCTGTCTCTATACTTCCATGGGCTTTAGTCTTGAAAACGCCCACTTGAGCTGGCAATTGGAGAGCAAGCATCAAGGTCTGAACAGCTTCTTGATTCTTGATGGGTGTTCCACTAGCTGACTGGAAACATCGCAGGGCCCACTTCAGGTCAAAGTCATGGGCTACTTAATATACGTAGGCTGAGTCGGTATATATGTTCAAAGTCTTCCCTTCAGCGAGCTTACAAGATTCCGTTAAAGCTCAGAGTTCTGCTTCTTGGGCTGACATTTTCGAAGGTAAAGATGCAGCCTTCACGGTTTCTTGCAAGGTAACCACAGCAAATCCTGTATGGAATCGTCCTTGAACAGCCGCATATCTAGATCCATCTGTGTAAAAGACATAGTCGGGGTTCTCCAACTTGGATGTAGAGACAATAGGAAGATGGGAAGTTTCAGCCTCCATTTGTTCAAGTTAGTCATGAAGAGGTTCATCCGCGGCAGTCTGGTCTTCATCTGTGGTAGACTGATCTTCATCTTCATTTTTCCCCCTAGAGAGAGGAAGCAGAGTGGCTGGGTTGAGAGTAGTACATCTCTTCAAAGTGACATTTTTCAGGCATCAGTAATGAGGGGATTGTATACGGAAAAATGGCGTGTTTAATGAGTGAGTTGCTGTGACTGTTTCAGGATCCTGCAGATCATGAGGGGCCAAAACTTTGACCGAATGGCCAAAAATGATGTTTAAAGTTTTTTCAAGAAGAACTTGGGGAAATGCAGCTCGGGGCAAGTGGGGGGCTCCGCGCAACGGGATCCAACTTGAAAGAATAATATCCAAGAGGTCTCATATGCTCCCATGTTTCTGTCCCAAGACTCCGGAAAAAAGGGCCCATTGTTAGTTAGGAAGAGGTTGAAAGGCTAAAGTATCCGGTTCCCCTAGAGGCGGAGCTTGTAGGATAAGTTTTTTCGGGTTGAAAATGTCCTGTATCAAGTAAAGGTTTTTTGGTGAAAATAAGCTTTAAGAAATCATAAAAAACTTGCAAAGATGGAAGCTTTGGGGTATCCATTGAGACGTAAGTACGAGGCCTAAAATCCTTGAGTTTTTTTGTTTTGGTCGGTGAAGAAAGAGCTCACAGCTTTTTTGCGATCATCAGAAGGGTGTTTTGGTTTCCCTTGATGGGCAATGTCCGAGGAATACCATTTTCTTAGAACACCATTGGAGCTTGGACTGTGGATTTAATTTTGATGGATGCAAAAATATTGAAGAAGATCAAAAAGAGCTTGTTTTAAAATTTGGGGAAAATGGGGGGGCACACAAGGACTGGGGTTTGGGCATTGTGTTTTTTGTTTGAATCTTGTGGTTGGGGTTCATAAACTTGATATTATTTCACAGGTCCCGAAACAATTTATTTGCTGTTATTTTAATAATAATAATAAAATAATAACAATATTTCTCATACCTTGTTTTTGTTCTTCACATCCTCATGTCATTTAAAAATTTAATTTGGTTGACAATTTCCATGTTCCCTCAAAACCAAAATTTCCATTACCTTCAAAAGAACATTCCCTTCGATTATGCTTTGTATGCTTTTAGGTATACGGATTGGTTGACAGTAGGTGCAGGGTTTCCCTTTGTCTCACGAGTTTGTGCGGACTGCCTCATGAAATTTTTCCGGGTCGGTTTAGTAAAAACAAGTCTTTTTAAATTTGGCCTTGCCCGAAAGGAGGTGTGCATTGGAAGTTTTGCGAACCATTAGGTTGATATGCATTGATAGTTTGAGGTCCCGGTTATACTTGTGCTGGTTGATTGTTCAATCAATGCAGTAAGAATGGTATTAATACAGGTGATAGGTGGAAACTCAAAAAAGCCAAAATCCCCCGGGGTGGCTAAAGATTGGAAATTTGTTAAAGTGGGCCAATCAAGCACATTTGTATCTTTTTTTCAACAGTGACCATTATAGGCAAAGTTAAAG
This sequence comes from Phyllomedusa bahiana, assembly GCA_025379985.1. Lineage (NCBI taxonomy): Eukaryota > Metazoa > Chordata > Amphibia > Anura > Hylidae > Phyllomedusa > Phyllomedusa bahiana. The sequence goes on along the minus strand of JAODAL010072914.1, from coordinate 5,689 downwards.
TAATGGGGCCAAAGGGATGAATAAGGGTTTCTTGCAGTTCAGTCGGCTTGCCTTTGAGGGGAACCGAAGACACGGTGAGGAGCACCATTGGACGAGCCTAATGTTCACATTTCTCTTGTATCTCCATTCCCTTCCTTACAATTTCTTTAGCAATACCCCCCATTTTTCTGCAGATGTGCATTGGGGAGGGTTAACTATTCCCGTGGTATCCCGTTGGATAATGTTCCCCCCAAAGAAGTTAAAAGTGGTGTTCGTGTCCCAAATTGAGGTAATGAAGTACAAACATCAGTTTATTTGGATTCCTTTTGGGGTCCCGATATTCCCCCCCGGGTAGGGTAGTTTGTCAAAATGGGTGTTGTGTGGGCTTGTATGGACCTGTGGGCGTATCCCCAAAAGTCCCGGGGGGTTCTGAGTAATGTGTCCCCTTTCCCAGGGAGCGTCTGTGTGCTGTGGCAAAAAGGGAAAAAAAATGGGTCCTTTAATTTGGGTTGCAGATGTGGTCCTGGCCCCCTGTGTAAAGGAAACTTGTCCTCCTTCCCACTTCCTCTCCGCTAGCATGAAAATCAAAAAGGGACTAGAGGAGGGGGGTTAGAATGTCCCAGAGGATGAGCAAAGGGGAAATGGGTTGCGGGGGGTGGGGGGGTTTGTTGTGATTTGCGGTGTGGGCACGACATTAGCACCCGGCATTGCGTTTTTCAATGTTTAATTAGCAGGAAAAGTGGAATGCTGGGGGGAAAGGGGGAGTAGGAATGTTATTTGGGGTACAAAATGGGCTGTTTAATTCAACCGGAACTTCCCGGGGTTTTTTGGATTGATTTTGGGGTACAATTTTGGCCCCCCATGGAAAGGGAAGGCTTGGGGGGCATTTTCCCGGGTGAAAAGAGTGTTTGGACTACATTAAAATGGCTACCCCAAGTAAAGGGGGGGTTCCGGCACGGGGCTGAGGAAAATCTGGGGGGGGCCGGAGGGAGATAATTAATAAAAGGGGGGTTTAGGGTTGTCTTTTCCTAAAAAAATCGATGAAAATTTTCAGCTGGATGGAATTCGAGACGACAATTGGAACTAAACCCAACTTGAAATTCGCCATCTTGAAATGGCGGCACCTCATTAATTAAACAATACATGTACCCATAGCCCATTTTTCTTATTTTAATTAATTTCAATGTAATTATACTTAAATTTGAACACCCTTTTCTCTGCCAACCACCTTTAAAACTTGTAAAAGCCTCTGAAATTTTTTTTTCATGCTGTCTCCCCATGTTAGCTTGTAAATCTCTGTTTTTTATGCCTTTTCAACACAATTTTTTTAAGACCAACTATTTCTATTTTTCCTCTTTAGACAAGATCACCGTGAGGGGTCCAACTACTCGACTGACCTTTAGACTGACGCTAAATTTTTCAGTACGCCACAAAGACGAGAGGAAAAAATGGGGAGCCCACAGCTGAAACCCCCCTTAAAGATGCTTCAAACGAAGCTGAAAGATTATACGCTCGCTTTCTAACCTTGAGCGCTTCCCCAAAATTCAGTGCGAAGACCGCTGAGATAACAACTAGGAGATAACTAATGAACTAATACACGGCTAAGTATTTTTTAACCCTGAAAGCAGTCGCTGGGTTTTAAAAACAGAACAAATATTATGCAAATGTAGTTGGGTTAAGCCCCCAAACACTTTTTTTTAAAGCTATGCAATATCCTCTCCCTGTCAGCAGGTATTCAGTATTCTCAAAAAAATCAAACATCTTTTTAAACAGGCTTTGGTTGCTACCGGGACTCTTCTCAGGGACTCCTTCACCCTTGTATCTCATTTACCTCAAGAACACAGCTCTTGGCTTACACTGAAATATGATACAGAAAGGAAAATACACTATCCAGTCATGTGTACTTTACAGAGCAACAATCAGAAACATCAATTGGTAGCGTTTAAAGAGATATACATATATGATATGCACACCAGTACCAGACCACACCCTGGAGGCACACCTGAACGCCAGGTCTCCTAAGAGGGGCAACAAAAGCAAAAAAAGACTCTCAATAGAATGTCCGAAACAGATAAGTCACAGATTTATAAAAAAAATCTGTGAACTTACCTGCTTCTATGGGGGTGATCAGGCCTCAAGATTCGGACAATCCAAGATCGTGCAGTCGATGGTAAGGCGTCAGCCCACCCCCCCGGATGGTCCTCGGGTCATTTGAGAGTCCGGCACAAATGTAAGAATGATAAATTAGGTGTAGAAGTATCTTTTCTTTCTACTCCTCAACCAATTAGATGTCTCCTCCAAATTAATGTTATTAAAGCTGTTGACAGCTGGAGCTTGAGAAATACAACCCACACGTTCTGTCTGGGGCATAAATCTGATTTAATCACAGTAAATTACATTCCAATAGAACGTTTAATCACATGACTATTCTATCACTACATGATTGGTTAATTGGCGGTCGATAAGAGACAGATTATTTAATTATTTAATAAGACACATTCCCGAACTCTCCTCTGTATCATCTGGGGGAGAAGGGAGGCCTTGAATCTCTTGCTGTTAGCAGGCACTGCATCTGTCTCAAGGAAAGCTGTGTTGAAGATATCTGATACTTCGATAAGGATGTATAGCAGTAAAAGTAGTTTAAACAAACTATCTGATGAGTTTAATAAGAATGTAATGATACTACAGATTTTGATGTTTTTTCCTTAAATCATTAACTTAACAAGATCATTAACAAGTTCCCCCATGTAGGTTTATACTGATCTTTCACCTTCCTTATGATCAAGGATACCCAACAAGGTGAGATTTTTCATGATGCCCCAGATCGATGTCAATTGACAGTCATTTTTTTTTCTACCATTTTCTTACTATTGCACCAACAATTGGCTCCTTCTCACCCAGCGTCTTACTTCTGGTTTTTGTAGCCCTTTCCAGCTTTGTGCAGGTCTATGATCTTGTCCTTGACATCCTCAGAAGGTTCTGGGGTCTTGCCCATATTGTAGAGGTTAGAGACTGACTGATTAAATGAATCTGTGGACAGGAGTCTTTTATAAGGGTGACTATTTAAGACAGCTGTCTTTATTGCAGGTAATGAGTTGATTAGAGGCGACTAAATGGGGATCGAAGGCTTATTTCTCTCAGCAAAATGCAAATAAATTAATATAATTTATACAATGTGATTTTCTGGATTTTATTTTGGATATTCTATCTCTCAATATTAAAATTAACCTACCCTTAGAATGATAGACTGTTCATGTCTTTGTCAGTCGGCAACATGACCCCAACAATTTTTTAATGTTTTAATACCTATATATCAATGTTTGTGAGAGAAGAGTAATACAACAATGAAGCTTATTTTAGGGCAACTTTGGCTGTTGAAAAATAATTTTTTAAAATGTGACAAACAGCTTTTTTATTTTTTTAGGATATTAAATATTGAATATAAAAAAAATGATAGAATAACATAGAACAAATTATAGCTTTCAAACTTCTTTGTACTAAAGAAAACTGTTTAAGATACTGTAAAAAGTCCTGCTTACTTTGCTCACATACATTAACTGACAGCTTTCCCTGCATCATTGTGTCTACAGAATAAACAGTCAATGACTGTATGTGGGCAGGGGTAAGCAATACTTTCACTTTCTCTTTTAGAATTAACGCCTGCTCCAAAGCATATCAACCTCTATATCACAGAGCTCAGCTTACCTCCCTCAAACATAAAAAAATTATTTCTGTACTTCTTCACTTTTTTTGAATTTCTCTTTTTTTGAGTGCTATTATTTTAGACTTTTTATGTGGCAAAAATCTCTCCGGTTACATTTCTTTTTGAAGGTCGGTGGATACACAAATATGTTTGCTCAAATCCTTAAACTTCATTTAGTGATTTTTCTGTAACTTCAAAATTATTCTTGCCAATCATGTACAGCATATAATAGCCATTAATCAAATATGTAAAAACTGTTAAAACTTTCACAAGAACAAACTTATTTTGGTTCTTTCCATTATCATGATGTTCTGTAGAAAGTTATTTAGGGACCCAAGATAAGCAAAGCATGTATATATTCAAAGTAAGAGGAATACATTTCATTATATACAGGGTTCTTTTTTTCAGACGGTCTTCAACCAGTAATTAATTTATCATTAATCTTGGTGGCATAGAATTAACAATGGTAACCCTACTACTACTTGGACCATTATATGACCCCAATACACTTACTGAACTACTGCACACAGTAAAAAACAATAAGACAGCCCTAGTCACAGTGCGAGCCAGTCATCTTTCCTCAGCACAGTCAGAAATAACACTGAAATTGTGCCAATGCAAATGTCAGCAACATATGATTATGCAAAAGGTCAGCTGCAGTTTTCCAAGTAATAAATGAAATATGCATTACTGAATTTGCTGTGTCGCTATGGAATATAATAAAATATTTTGAGTCTATGACCTGTTGTAATGTCACTTCCAGTATGTTGTAAATCTCAATTGATTTTGCATATAATGCACATTAAAGTATATTTTATTATTCATGCTTCTTGTTGCTAAGCTTTTTAAGATTTGTCTATTTAGTGACATTCAGGCCTGTTTAGTGTTGCTTATATATTAGCTGATTAGACATCACATTAAAACTGCTGACAAATGAAATGCATAACATAGATTATCTTGTGACAATGGCGGCTATCAAAGGGTTGGATACGTTTTTGGCAACAAGTTAACAGTCAGTTCTTGAAGTGGATGAGCTGGATGCAGAAAACTTGGGCAAGCATAGAGATCAGAGTGACTTTAACAAGGACCAAATAGTGATTGCTAGACAAATGGGTCAGAGTATCTTAAAAAATACATGACTTGTTGGGTGTTCCTGGCACACAGTACCAACCTAAAGTGGTCCAAGGAATGTCAGCTAATTAACTGAGACAGGGTTGTAGGTGGTTAAAGTTTATTGATAGTGCTACTCGAATAGGGTCCTGTTTAATTGACACTGGTTCAACTTAACCTGTGAAAAATTTCTGGTTCAGGTAGACTCAAACAAATGTTTTTTTTCTATCCCTAGCGAATCTCTGTCTATCCTTAAAGGAGTTGTCTCATTACAAGCTTTCAGCCTATCTCTGTGCCTGGCAGTTGAATTCAGGGGCGTGCTTCTTGTTTGCCTCTTCTCCTCCCTCTTCCCCCCTCCCATCAGCACACAGACAGCTCTCCTCCATAACTTCTATACAGCAGGAGGGGGGGGGCAAGGGGGTTTGCTGCCAGAGTTAACCCTGTGTGTGCCTGCCTAGGTCTGCTGCAGGCTCCTGGATCAGCTGTATTGTTAGTTCCACGGAGACATAGAGAGAGGGCTGATCTATGAGTGTGGAGCCAGAGGTCTGTGAAGCTGTGTGTACTAATAGCAGAGCAGGGGGGATGCAAGTGTTCCTATAACCCCTGCTTAGCATACACATCTCCACATCTCCAGCAACAAACAGACCCTGTCAGAACAGACACAGGGCAGCTGTGAAGTGTTACTATTAGAGATGGGCGAATCGATTCTAACGAAGTGGAATTCGTTTAGAATTTCAGGAAAACTTCGGTTCGTAACGAAGTCGAACTTTGGGGTACTTCGGGTGAACGAAGTGTGCTTTTGATTGATAAAATGGCTGCGAGCACATGGCGTTACATGGGACAAAGCACTCTGGAGGAAAAGGGCATAGCCGCATGACATGTGCAGAGATGAGCCAA
>JAODAL010072913.1:0-14929 GCA_025379985.1 Phyllomedusa bahiana | reverse complement strand
TTTAACGCCCAAATGGGGGAGGGCTCCCCCCTCTTTGGTTTCTTGCACTAAACCCCCGCCAGGCTTTTAAATCAAGCGGCCCTTGTGCTGGACAGTCTCTCGCTGAGATGTGGAGGTCTGAACAGGCCCTAAAGAGAGGTAATGTTAGTGTAGGTTCCCACCTGTATTGAGGTCGCCTTGCTAATTGGCAGGTGGGCTTAACCCCCTAAGGACCTTGGACGTATGAGTACGTCCCAGGGTCCATAAGGGGCTTTGCAGGGGGATTGCTCCACTAATCGCCGATAACACCCGGCCGTTACAGCGCGAATGGGCAGCGTCGCCCGCCCGCGCTGTTTAACCCTTCAGATGCCGCGGCAAAGATGGCCGCGGCATCTGAATGAATGACGATCGGTGCCGCGCACCGATCGTCAGGGTGATGGGCACCTCTGCAGCATAGCTGCAGCGATCCGAGCCCCGGACATGGCAGCAGGGAGCCTTGGGAAGACTCCTGTCACTTCCATGTCCTGGTTTGCCCCACTTCCGTCCGCAGACAGGAAGTGGGGAAACCGCCATCTTGGTACAGTCTAATGCATTCCCTTTTGCAATGCATTACACTGTATTGACAATCACGCCACCTAGTGGTCAAGCAGCATAGGTGGCCTCAATGTTAAAGTGAAAAAAAAAATAATAAAGTTTTACAGTACAAAAAAAGTATTAAAAGTTCAAATCACCCCCCTTCCCCATTGTACAAATAAAAACAATAAAATAATAAAAAAAAGTTACACATATTTGGCATCGCTGCGTCCGAAAAAAGTCGATTTATAAAAATATAGCATCATTTATCCTGTACGCTGAACACCGTAGAAGAAAAAAAAATTCCAAACGCCAAAATTGCGTTTTTTTTTGCTCATTTTATGTCACTTAGAAAAATGGAATAAAAGTGATCAAAAAAGTCTCATGCATTCCAAACTGCTAGCGATAAAAAGTACACTTCAGCCCGCAAAAAATGCCCCCTCACTGACGTCCGTAGGTGTTAGTACACAAAGTTAGTGGTCGCACAAACTGGCGCCGCGGCGCACTTTTCAACACTAGAAAGAGTTTGGAATTTGTTTGCGGTAACAAAACATCACGGAAACCCTACATGTTTGCTATTGCCGGATGCGTATCAGCCTGTAGAATACAGAAAACTCCCTGTGTTGACCAAAGATTGAACGCCGTAAAAGCAAAACCCCACAAACATGGCGAAAATACGTTTTTTTTCACAATTTGTCCCACTTGGAATTTTTTTGTGGTCTCCCAGTTTTATTCTATAGTATAGTGAATAACACCAATGAAAGTACATCTTGTTCGCAAAATAAAAGCTCTCATAAAGGGCTATTTTAGGTGGAAAAAATAAAAAAGTTATGGCTCTGGGAAGGCGAGGAGGGAAAAACGAATGTGTCAACCCAAAAAAACGCCGGGTCCTTAAGAACCTCCAAATATTTCATGCATTCTAAGTAACGTATTTTTGGCGTCAGAAGCAAGATAACTTTATTAGCGCCAAAATATGTTAACAAAAGGATTTTAGCACCAAAATCCGCAAAGAAATGGATTCTGACACCAAAATCCATAAAAAACTTATTTTTGCGAAAAATATTGAATTGCGCAAAAATCGTTAGCGGCCACAGCATGATCATTTTATTACAAAAGGTGCAATAAAGGACACATCAGTCACTTCTATGCATATTTGATATTGAATAACCTTTGTTACACCCACTATAAGTGGGACTTGGGTCTCCTGGGAGGGTTTTCATTGAAAAATCGCAGCAAAAAACGTGTCAAAAGACGTCCGGCGCTTTTCATAGACTCCTGTAGTAAATTTTCTGCCCGGCTCCGGCGATTTTTAGAGCATGTTGCAAAATACGACCAGTAAAAAAAACAAGCAGAAAAAAGAAGCTCAGTGCAGACAGCAGGAGGGTTTTACAATAGAAGCCTATGGGAGATGATTACAGTCGTTTTTCCAGCGTTTTAAGAAAACGAAAAACGCTGAAAAAACGGCCGTTTTTCTGTGCAGTGTAGACATAAGTCTCCTAGAGATCAATGTATACTGTCTCTATGTCCTTCCATTCAGGGCAAGAAACCACGGCCAATCAGTTGGCGTTTGCAGTTCAAGAATTGGCCCGACATCCTGACATCCTGCAAAAGTGAGTGAACCTCTGAGGGGAGAAGTAGTGAGGGGTCAGTATAGTCACTGGACGATGAAGGTGCACACGGCAGAGGACAAAATACTTGTCACATTCTAATCAGGATCCGACCTGTATTTTACACTCGGTTTTCCTTTCTTGTCCTGGTTTTTGTGCCATATTTTTGTGCCGTTTTCAGATTTCCATCGTCCTATTCAATTGAACTGTCCTTCAGTATGTTCCGTATATACAGTATATTCAAATGAATATGGCGAATTCTAGAACGTTTTACAAGTTTTTTTTTTTTTTTTTTACTAGGTTTCCGACCTCAGAAAATCCGTGCAGTATAGATTACAGTTTGGATTTTCTATTGAGATCTAGGGGGATGGTTTACAGTTAGATTTTTGCAGATTCTAAATACCGGATTTGCTTAAAAATCCAAATGAGCTGTAGGTTACCTGGTGCCTGTCACGGTGCATGTTGCAGCCCCTGTCATTGGGCACACTAGGCAGTTGCCCAGGGGCCTTGAAAGTATAGGGGCGCAGGTGGGGTATGCCTGTCCCAGGAATACAAGGAACATACCCTGAATCCCTTGTTTGGCTTTGCTTATCTAACTTTGTGTGTTTTTAGGATTTGCAAACAAATAAAAACCATGGTGGAGAAGGGAGCCAAAGGCTCCATGCCCTGCCAAATAGTCTTGCAGGCTGCTGGTGTCCTGACATAAATAGCATGATATGGGTGTGCTGAGGAGTGGCTAGAGGCATGACCTAGTGTGATGTTTACACAGGGACCACTGCGGTGCTATGCCCAGGGGCCCATAATGCTGTTAAGACGGCTCTGCCATGGACATGCCCATGCCTAACATGTCCCCGGCACCACTACGGCGGTCTCCGCTGTCTCTGCGTTATACTCACCTGTCCTGGCTCCTGTCCCTGTTGCTGTGCCGGAGACTCTGCAATCTTTCCGGATCCCGGGCGCACTCGGGCGCCACCAAGAACACACGCGGCATTGCTCTGCAAATTTAAAGGGACAGTTTCCCAATTACCTGCCCCGTGACCTCTGTGCATATAAGGAACTCCCTGCCCTTGCTCCAGTGTCAGTTCGTTGTTGTGTTGTACCTACATAGAGCTTGACTCCTGTTCCTGTGTTACTGCTGTTGCCCTGTGTTTCCTGTACGCTGTTATCTGCCGCAATACCAAGTCCATTACCTGTCTGGGACCTGCAGTGACCGGTCACCACTACCAGTGTCACTGTCCTGTACTTTGGCTGTCACTGTGGGTTTCCACCTATATCATCATTCTCCACACAGTAAATCATTGACGGTCATGATCACAGGTGCAGTCAGTTCTCCTTTCATTCTATGCACAGGGTCCAGGCCGAGGTGGACGAGGTCATCGGCTCCAGACGTGACATTGAGTATGACGACCTTGGTAAATTACCGTACCTGTCTCAGGTAAACGGCAATGGCGTTACTATACATGTTGTAGTGCCAGGTCACACCAGCAGATGGTGCTGCGTCCCCGCATATTGCATTGGCTGCCTCTGGTACATTGTACTGGGAACTCCCATAGAACAGAATGGAGAAAATACAGCGCTCCCCTGTACTGGGAACTCCCATAGAAGAGAATGGAGAGAATACAGCGCTCCCCTGTACTGGGAACTCCCATAGAACAGAATGGAGAGAACACAGCGCCCCCCTGTACTGGGAACTCCCATAGAACAGAATGGAGAGAACACAGCGCTCCCCGTACTGGGAACTCCATAGAACGAATGGAGAGAACACAGCGCTCCCCTATACTGGGACTCTCATAGAACAGAATGGAGAGAACACAGCGCTCCCTGTACTGGGGAACTCCCATAGAACAGAATGGAGGAACAAGCGCTCCCCTGTACTGGGAACTCCCATAGGACGGAATAGAGAAAAACTCGCTCCCATGTAATGTCAACTCACATAGGACAGACTGGAGGGAACACATCGCTCCCCTGTTCTGGGAACTCCCTTAGAGGAGAATGGAGAGAACTCTGAGCGCCCGTATACTGGGAACTCCCATAGAACAGAATGGAGAGAACACAGCGCTCCCCTTTACTGGGAACTCCCATAGAACTGAATGGAAAGAAACACAGCGGCCCCCCTGTACGGGGAAAACTCCCATAGAACAGAATGGAGGGGAAACACAGGCTCCCCTTTTACTGGGAACTCCATAGAACAGAATGGAAAGAATACAGCGCTCCCCTGTACTGGGAACTCCCATAAAACAGAATGGAGAGAATACAGCGCTCCCCTGTACTGGGAACTCCATTAGACAGAATGGAGAGAACACAGCACCCCCCTTTTACTGGGAACTCCCATAGAACAGAATGGAGAGAACACAGGGCTCCCTGTACTGGGAACTCCCATAGAACAGAATGGAGAAAACACAAGCGCTCCCTGTACTGGGAACTCCCATAGGACGGAATAGAGAACCCCAGCGCTCCCTGTACTGGGAACCCCCATAGAACAGAATGAGAGAACACAGCGCTCCCTATACTGGGAAATCTCATAGAACAGAATGGAGAGAACACAGCGCTCCCCTGTATGGGAACTCTCATAGAACAGAAGGGAAAGAGAACACAGCGCTCCCCTGAACTGGGAACTCCCATAAAACAGAATGGAGAAAAACACAGCGCTCCCCTATTACTGGGAAAACTCTATAGAACAGAATGGAGAGAACACAGCGCTCCCTGTACTGGGAACTCCCATAGAACAGAATGGAGGAGAAACAGCGCTCCCCTTTACTGGGAACTCCCATAGGACGGAATAGAGAACACAGCGCTCCCCTGTACTGGGAACTCCCATAGAACAGAATGGAGAGAACACAGCGCTCACCTATAATGGGAACTCTCATAGAACAGAATGGAGAGAACACAGAGCTCCCTGTACTGGGAAAACTCCCATAGAACAGAATGGAAAGAACACAGCGCTCCCCTGTACGGGGGAAACCCATAGAACAGAATGGAGAGAACACAGCGCTCCCCTGTCTGGGAACTCCCATAGAACAGAATGGAGATAATACAGCGCCCCCCTGTATGGGGAACTCCCATAGAACAGAATGGAGAATACAGCGCTCCCCTGTACTGGGAACTCCCATAGAACAGAATGGAGAGAACACAGCGCCCCCCTGTACTGGGAACTCCCATAGAACAGAATGGAGAGAACACAGCGCTCCCCTATACTGGGAACTCACATAGAACCAGTTTGGAGAAAAACACAGCGCTCCCCTGTACTGGGAACTCCCATAGAACAGAATGGAGAGAACACAGCGCTCCCCTGTACTGGGAACTCCCATAGAGCAAAACAGAGAGCCGTGTGCAAATGTGACCGGCTGCTCCATTCTGAGCGGACACTTTCAGGGTCCCGTTTTTCGAGGTAGTTGTGGGTCCCAGAGTTTGGAGCGGCACCAATCAGATTACTAGCCATATACCATCAAGGTGCGAGATGGGAACATCCCTTTAAGGACTGACTTGGATTTTATTTGCACTCCCCAGGTACTGAAGGAGACTCTGAGGCTGTACCCCACCGCCCCAGGAACTTCTCGATTATTAGAAGAGGATATTACAATCGAGGGTCTGAAGATTCCTAAAAACACTCCAGTGCTGGTAATCTGCATTGTATTGTCTTCATTTTCATGTCTTTTTTTGAAGATCTCTGCTTGCTGTCAACGAATAGGAAAAATTCCTGTTTTCGTTTACAGGCTGAAGTCCTTTGCCTCAGGCCTGCTCATGCAGCAGATCAACTGATTACAATATATCAGTGTAGGTAATGGATGGGGTCCAGGACAGGAGAAAGATATCAGAGGTATAACATGAGGCACCCTGGCACCAATGCAAAACTGTGCCAGGTCCTCCATGTGCCCTTTATAATACTGGTGTCGTCTTTTGTGGCAGAGGGGCTTCAGTGCCATCTTATGGACCAGGGCTTGGGTGGTGGTCATCAGGGCAGTATTGGCAGTACTCCAATATTTCGAAAAAGGACCCCCCTGATATGGCGCGAGATAGAAGCTGGTAATGGATGGGGATGGGGTGGCCTAGATTCTTTGGCTGTATGGCTCCCTGAAATTACTGATGACAGCTCTGGCCACTGCTATCTCCGCAGCCCTGGTAGCTGTGCTTTTTGGCTGCTGCTGTGTTTAGGAACCAATCCGTTCAGGACTAGACCAGAATGGGTTTTTAAATTTAAGACATTAACAAGATATTTCCCATTCACTGACAGCAAACAGAGATCTTAAAGGGAATGTGTCATCAAAAATTACTTATTGTTTAACTCACATTTTTTAAAGAATTTTTGGTTATTTTTTTAATTTTCCATATCACTTTCAATATTTTTTAATAATTCTTAAGTCCTGCAGTTTTCACTTTGACCACTAAGACCAGGCGTCCTCAAACTGCGGCCCTCCAGCTGTTGGGAAACTACAACTCCCATCATGCATTTATTTAATCTATAACAGTAGGCATGATGGGAGTTGTAGTTTCCCAACAGCTGGAGGGCCGCAGTTTGAGGATGCCTGACTAAGACGAATAATAGTCTGACACTTCCTGTTCTGTACAGAAAGATTCTCAGTTGTCTGCTCATTATCAGCACAAAGAGGGTCAAACTGAAAGGAGACACCAGTGTGAATAGATAACACAGGATCCACCAGTCACAAGAGGAGATAGTCACAGTTCACCCTTTCACCTCCCTGCACAGTGACTTCTTCCCAGGTCACAGAGCATGACTAGAAAACTCTTCTATAGAAGTCAGTGGGACTGAGTCAGTCTTAGTTCTCCTATATGCATGAAGCTGCTGTAAAGTATCTCTCTCACTGCTGTTAAAGCAGTGCAAACAAGGCCTAGTGGCCAAAGTGAAAACTGCAGGACTTAAGAATTATTAAAAAATCTTGAAAGTTCTATGAAAAATAAAAAATAAAAATTCCTAAAAAATGTGTTTAACATAAAAATGGGACTTAAACAAAGACTTTGTGCTTTAAAGGGAATGGGTCCTCAAAAAATGAGTCTGTTTTGAAGGTCGCAGATCTGTTTATTATACATTTAGGGTAGCCATCAGCAGGGGCATAGGTGTAGGGGGTGCAGAGGTAGCAGCGCCTACTGGGCCCTGCAGCCTGAGGGGACCCAAAGGACATTGGTAATATAAACCGCACATGGTAGATGAGGGGTGGGGGGGCTTTTTGTCAGTTTTGTGTTGTGGCCCTTGCGCTTTAAATTCTGACTCTGGGCATCAGGAATGTCAGTGCCCCAAAGCATCTGGGCCCCCTCTCTCCAGTTACCACTATCTCCTTCATATTATTAATGAACCCACCACAGTGCCCCCGGAAATGAGCTAAGACCCCCTCTGAGCGGAGTAAAGCAGGTGTTGGCAGCAGGGGGCCCATTTTTGTACTGCCCTAGTGTTGGCCCTGTATGCACTGATGAAGCAGATTGCGCCCCGTGCATCCAGCGCTGCCATCAGTCTTCTATTAACCATTTCAGGGCCCCATACAGCCAAATCAAATGGGGCCCCCATCCATTAGTAGTTCCTATTTTTTAACATATCAGTGGGCCCCTTTTTGATTAGGGCCCCTGACAGGAGTACCGCCTGTACTGCCTGTACTGCCCTATTGGCACTCCTGCTCACCGCCGCTGATGTCTCACTTTCTTGTCTATTTCAGGTCTACTCCTATGTCACCGGGAGGATGGAGCAATTCTTTAAAGATCCACTCGCCTTTGACCCTGACCGGTTCAGCCTTGACTCCCCAAAGTGAGTTGTGAGTCAACAGAGGTGTAAAACGGTGAAGTCTGACAAATGTATGAAAGGTTGTGCTCCAAAAATTGCCGCCCGTCCGACATCCTCGACACTTTTGCCTGTGCCACTTCTTATGGGGCGTGTGGCGCCTTATTCATAAGATCAGACATATTTGGAAATGTGACTCAACAGTATGTGGCGCAAAAATGTCAGACTAATCCATGCCGGTCTCAAAGTGTCGAGGCTGAGACAAAGGTTGGCGCACATACATGTGTCTCACAACGGGACACACTTATAAAGTGCTGTGAGAACCTTTCATACATACTGACAAATACTCCACTAACCTAACGACACCTACGACTGTCTGAGACATTTGCCCCAGTGAGTATAAAGGGGAACACGAATGAGAACTGTCTAGGAGCAAGACTCAATGAAGTATCACTATATGAAATGAATTCTATAGGCGCTGATTGGTTTCTATGGGCTCTGATTGGTTGCTATAGGCATTGATTGGTTGCTATGGGCACTGATTGGTTTCTATGGGCTCTGATTGGTGGCTATAGGCATTGATTGGTTGCTGTGAGCTCTGATTGGTCGCTATGGGCTCTGGTTGCTATGGGCTATTTATTGCTATGAGCTCTGATTGGTTGCCATGGGATCTGGTTGCTATGAGCTCTGGTTGCTAGGAGCTCTGATGGGTCGCTATGGGCTCAGATTGTTGCTATGAGCACTGATTGGTTGCTATGGGCTTTGATTGAGTGCTATGGGCTCTGATTGGTTGCTATGAGCACTGATTGGTTGCTATGGGCTTTGATTGAGTGCTATGGGATCTGATTGGTTGCAATGGGCTATTTGTTGCTATGGGCTCTGATTGGTCGCTATGGGCTCTGATTGGTTGCTATGAGCTCTGATTGGTTGCTATGGGCTATTTGTTGCTATTAGCTCTGGTTGCTATGGGCTTTGATTGATTGCTATGGTCTCTGATTGGTTGCTGTGAGCTCTGATTGGTTGCTATGAGCACTGATTGGTTGCTATGTGCTATGTTTTGCTATGGTATGTGATTGTTTGCTTTGGGCTCTGATTGGTTGATATGAGCTCTGATTGGTTGCTATGGGCTCTGATTGGTTGCTATGAGCTCTGATTGATTGCTGTGAGCTCTGATTGGTTGCTATGGGCACTGGTTACTATAGGTATTGATTGGTTGCTATTAGCGCTGATTGGTTACTATGGGCTCTGATTGGTTGCTATGGGCTCTGATTTGTTGCTATGAGCTCTGATTGGTTGCTATGGGCTCTGATTGGTTGCCATGAGCTCTGATTGGTTGCTATGAGCTCTGATTGGTTACTATGTGCACTGGTTGGTTGCTATGGGCAACAAAGACAGAATTACACCTTAACAGTTTTCATGCATGAGGCCTAAAATGTCTTAATTTTTTTTTACCACTTTTCTGTCCCATAGACCGTACTTTACCTACTTCCCGTTCTCGCTCGGACCGCGCTCCTGTATAGGACAAGTCTTTGCACAGGTGCGCAGCTATTTCCATTTCTATCAATTATCACCCAGTTGATTTCATTGGAATTTTACCCTTTTTATTCTCTAAATGCATCAATTAAAGGAAAACGCTAGAAAAAAATCTGATACATCGTGTTATGTCTAGAACAGGCCGTGAGGAGGCGGAGCGTGACACAGAGATGCAAGGATTCTAGAACTCTGGGGTTCAGGTGAAAATTTTTAACCTGCCTGTACATTGTAAAAACAACAAGACGGAGAAAAATTTTGGGTGTATGATGTTTTTTATTGCAGAGAATTGTCTACATTGTATATAGTTGTAGCAAAGCTTCAGCTGTGAAAATTAGGGGCCACATGTAGGTCTAAAACTCTCATTGTTGCCCACAGCAGCCAATCAGAGCGCCCCTTCCCTTTTATAAGTTTTGGGGAGAAAAGAAAGGGGGCGTTAATTGGTTGCTAGGGGTAAAAAAGAAATTTTAGACCTTTTTTTCCCCAAGGGCCCTTTTTTTTTAGTCCTGAATGCAAAAAATGATTACTTTCCGAGGTGAGGGGAGGGGAAGTGAGCATTTTTGTTATTTCGCTGCAGATGGAGGCAAAAGGGGAGGCGAAGCTGCGCGGGGGGACGGGAGTTTGAGCTGGGGGGGGCGACCTTCGATCCAGGATACGGGGAACGCCCCCCCCGGGCGGTGTGCGGTGTCGTCTCGGGGTCAGGAGAGGGATTTAAAGGAACAAAAAGAGGTCTTCATTGATAATAAGATTGTGGAAAAAGTTTGGTACGAAGAAAAAAAAAATTTCCTTAATTTTTGTTTGTTGGCGCTTCATCTGTACAAAGCGGGGTCATTCCCCCGGGGGGCCAGTGGTTATAAAAAGGGAAAGGGTTTTTTTAAATGGGTAGTTCCATCCACACAACTGATAAGTTGACTAAGTTGATAGGTGCAGGTCCTACCTCTGGACCCTGCACCTATCCTGGGAAAAAGCCATAAAAGTCAGCTCCCAAGGGGAATTTATCACACTTTCACAGAATTTCCATTTGTATAGGGAGTTCCCCGTACAGGGGAAAATTTGTGTTCTCTCCCTTCGTTCTATGGAGTTCCCAGTACGGGGACCTGTGTTCTCCCATTCTGTTCTAGGGATTCCCAGTACAGGGGAGCTGTTTTCTCTCCTTCTGTTCTATGGAATTCCGTACAGGGGAGTTTCTTTTTCCTCTTCATTATTTTAGGGGAGTTCCCAGTACAGGGGGGAAGCGCTTTGTTCTCTCCCTTTTTCATGGGAGTTCCCGACGGGGGTGCTGTGTTCTCTCCATTCCCTCTATGGGAGTTCCCCGTACAGGGAGGCTGTGTTCTCTCCATTCTTTTATGGAGTTTCCCGTACAGGGGAGGGTGTGTTTTTCTCCCTTCTTTCAATGGGAGTTTCCCAGACGGGGAGTGCTGTGTTCTCCTTTTGTTCAGGGGGAGTTCCCATACAGGGAACGCTGTGTCCTCCCCCATTCTGTTCTAGGGGAGTTCCCTTACAGGGGAGCGCTGTTTCCTCCTTTCGTTTATGGGACCCCCCAAAAAAGGGGAGGCTGTGTTTCCTCCATTTTTCTATGGGAGTTCCCAAAAGGGAGGCTGTGTTCCTCATTTTTTCTAGGGGATCCCATACGGGGGAGGTGTGTCCCATTCTGTTCTATGGGGATTCCCAAAAAGGGGAGCCTGTGTTCTCCCATTCCCCTATGGGAGTTCCCAAAACGGGAGGCTTTGTTTTTTCTTTTCGTTCTAGGGGAATTCCCCAAAAAAGGGGGAAAGCGTGGCTCTCCATTCTTTTCTATGGGGTTTCAGTAACGGGGGAGCCTGTGTTCCCCCCTTTTCTGTTCTAGGGAGTTTCATACAGGGGAGCGCTGGTTCTCTCCATTTTTTTTTAAAGGGGAGCTCCAGAACAGGGACGCTTGTTCTTTTCATTTTTTCATGGGAGTTCCCATACAGGGGAAGGTGTACTCCATTTGTTCAGGGATTTCCCCCATACAGGGGACGCTGTGCCCCCCCTCCATTTGTTTAAAATGGGAGTTCCCCAGACAGGGGAGTGTTTGTTCTCTCTTTCCCCTTTCTAGGGATTCCCATACGGGAACGCGGTTTCTCCATTTTTCAAAGGGAGTTCCAGTCCCGGGGGAGGCTTGTTCCCTCCATTCACCTCTTGGGAGTCCATTTCGGGGAGCGCTTGTTTTCTCTCCATTTGTTTTTTGGGGATTTTAAAGTACAGGGGGGCACTGTGCTCTCCTTCCCTCTAGGAGTTCCCGACGGGGGAGACTGTGTTCTCTCCATTTGTTCTTTGGGTTTTTCCCATACAGGGGAACGGTTCTCCATTCCCTCTATGGGATTCCATACAGGGAGCGTGGGGGGCTCCCCTTTCTTTTTCTATGGGATTTCCCATACAGGGGAAAGCCGTTTTATCTCCACTTTCTAAGGGGAGTTCCAGTACAGGGGAGCCGTTTTCCCCCCAAATTCTTTCTTTGGGAGTTTCCAGTCGGGGGAGCATGGCCCCTTTCTTTCCTCAAAGGGAGCCCCGTACAGGGAAGCGTGTGTTTCTCCATTCTTTCTGGGGGATTTCCCCAGTACAGGGGACGCTGTGTTCTCCCATTCTTTTTGGGAGTTCCCATAAGGGGGAGCCGTGTTTCTCCTTTCCCCTCTATGGAGTTCCCAGACGGGGGAGCCTGTGTTCTCCCCATTCTTTTCTATGGAGTTCCCAGTGGGGGGAGCACTGTGTTCCCTTTTTCCCCCTCTAGGGGGATCCCATAGGGGGACCCCGGTTTCCTCCATTCTGTTCTGGGGGATTTCCCCAACAGGGGAGCCTGGTTCTTCTCCT
This sequence comes from Phyllomedusa bahiana, assembly GCA_025379985.1. Taxonomy (NCBI): domain Eukaryota; kingdom Metazoa; phylum Chordata; class Amphibia; order Anura; family Hylidae; genus Phyllomedusa; species Phyllomedusa bahiana. Next base: position 2,686 of record JAODAL010072913.1, on the reverse strand, counting down.
TCATCTAGGATTCCCATAAAAGGGGAGCACTGGTTTGTTCTCCCATTCCCTCTTTTGGGATTCCCAGTACGGGGAGGCCGGTTCTCTCCATTCCCTATGGGGAGTTCCAGTAAGGGGAAGCCTGGTTCTCCTTTTCTGTTCAAAATTTGATTCCCAGGGAACAGGGAGCCGTGTTCTCTCCATTCTGTTTTGGATTCCCAGTAAGGGAGCCTTGTTTTCTCCATTCCCCTAGGGGGATTTTCCCCCAACGGGGGACGCGTGTTCTCTCCATTCCCTCATGGGAGTTCCCAAACCAGGGGACGCTGTTTCTCCCATTCGTTCTGTGGGAAGTTCCCAGTACAGGAGAGTTTGGTTTTCTCTCATCTTCTAGGGGAGTTCCCAGTAAAAGGGGAGCGCCGTGTTCTCTCCATTCGTTCTATGGGAGTTTCCATACAGGGAGGTGTGTTCTCTCCTTTCGTCTATGAGAGTTCCCAGTACAGGGGAGCGCTGTGTTCTCTCCATTCCGTTCTGTGGGAGTTCCCAGTACAGGAGAGTGCTGTGTTCTCTCCATTCTGTTCTATGGGAGCTCCCAGTACAGGGGAGCGCTGTGTTCTATGGGAGTTCCCGTTACAGGGGAGCGCTATGTTGTTTCGTACTCAGAATCCCCACAGAGCAGAATGGAGAGTCATATACAAGCCTTACCTGCTCTCCATTCTAAGCCAAGACTTTCAGGGCCTATTCCTGAGAAAGGTGCAGGTCCTAAATGAGGGACCCACACCTAACATACTAATGGCTTATCCTATCAACACCCTTTAAATAATTAGACACCCGATTGGAAGTTTTCAAGTTCTTTTATGAAAAACAATGTATGAATCCAATTCCATTTTTTGGGGTGCAATGTCCATACATCCGTCTCCCCGTTCTGAAACAACACTTTCGGGGTCGCATTCCGGAGATAGGTGTGGGTCACACCTGTGCATTTTGGTGGCATATCCTCTCGATATGCCATCAAAGTCTATGTCTATGGTAGAAACCTCCTTTATCCCTTTTCTGTAAGGGGGCGGAGCATGACACAGGACGTCTCTGTCCTTGCACTGCCCTGTACTCGGGCCTGTATTGAGGCACACGGACCCCGTGGGCTCTGTACTATGAAGCTGTAAGGGCTCGTTCACGCGGCTTATTTGGGCGCTGATTTCAGCCATATTGCGCGCCATATTTGCGCTGCAGTACGGCTGAAATCCGTCTCTGTCATTACGGTAATCCACAGTTCTCAGAGAACTATGGATTCCGTCGCTCCTCCCCGCTCGGCGAATCCGCCGCAGGGGGGAGAAAGTGACATGCACATTATTTACGCCGTGTACGCGCCGTGAATAATGAATGTCTTTGCTCGCCGGCCCCCCTGCACGACAGCCGGCGTAATTGCGGGGCGAAATCTGTCCCCGCAATTACGCCGTGTGAACATTGCCTAATAGTCCTAGCACAAGTTTTTCATGGAATGTTCCTTTAAATATTGTTCTATCGAGGAGGGTTCTGTTCCCCCAAGAACTCGCACTTTAATTTTTTTGTTTTTGGTTCACCACGACATAACAGGCAATGTTTTCTCGGTCAATACATTTCGGCGTCCCGTCAGCCTCAGGTTGGATCGCTCTGAAAAGCCCACGGTGGCCAGAAAGCCTTCTGCAGGTAATTGCTGGGTGATCTGAGTAATAAGTTTCCCATAACGGCTGCTGGTTAAACAATTACAGGGAATTAGTGTCCGCCCTTTGATGTCTCAGTCCAGTGAGCAGGCGCCATTGACCCTTTGTCATCCAGGACTGTGAGAGGGTCTCCTACTTAAAAGGTCTATCAATTTGTAATGTAACCGGCTAAGAAGCCAGCTCTCCCCGAGTCCCCCCACCCCCCCTAAATAACATAGTGTATGTTGTTATAGGGGGGGAAAAGAAGACGCCCCAAGCCAACACTCCCGGGGGGGTAAAGATTGGGGGACCTGGGACAAAGATCAGAAGCACAAAAGGGTTAGGGGACCATCCCGAAATTATTGGATCCCGGCTTCTGTGTCACAGGTTGATATGAGCTCCTATTCATACACTGTAGCAAAACTTCAGTTGTACAAGCAGGACTGGTTCAGAACGTATATAATAAATCTGTCTATTCACTGACAGCAAACAAAAAATTTTTAAATTTTTTTTCCCAGGCCCCAGGGGGCCATTTTTTGGGGGTCCCCAGGGGGCTGATTCTTGGGGTCCCCCATGGGGTGATTCTTGGGGGTCCACCAGGGGTATTTTGGGTTTCCCCCAGGGAATGTTTCTTGGGGGGGCCCCCTTTTTTGATTCTTGGGCCCCACCAGTGGGGGGTTTTTTGGGCCCACCAGGGAGTTGATTTTTGGGGGCCCACCATGGGGTGATTCTTGGGGGGCCCATGGGAATGATCTTTGGGCCCCCCCAGTGGGGGTTTATTCTTTGGGGGGCCCCCCAGTGAGATGAATTTTGGGCCCACGTGGAATGATTTTTGGGCCCACCATGGGGGGATTTTTGGGGCCCCACCAGTGGAGTTTATTTTTTGGGGCCACCAGTGGAGTTGATTTTGGGCCCACCGTGGGGTGATTTTTTGGGCCCCCCAATGGGGTTGATTTTTGGGGCCCACCAGTGAGTTTATTTTTGGGGTACCGGGAGTGATTTTGGGCCCACCCGTGGGGGGATTCTTTGGG
>JAODAL010072912.1:0-14930 GCA_025379985.1 Phyllomedusa bahiana | reverse complement strand
ATTGTGTGGGGGTATAAAAACGTGGTTTTTGCATTTAAAAATAACCTGCTGAAAAAAAAAGTTCTGTACCCTTTTTTGTAAAAAGTGGGTCTTTAAAAAAAATGACGGGCCCCCCAAAGTGAAAAAAAACCCTATTAAATTTGTTACGGTTTAAAAACGGGGTTTTTGCACTATGAAAACACCTGGGGTGATGGAAAGTTCTGTTTATTGTACGTCCAAAGGGGGTTTTTAACAAAACTGGGCCCCAAAAAGAGAAAAAAAACAAATTAAATTGTTTTGGAAATAAAACTGGTTTTTACCTTTAAAATAAAACCTGCGGTGAAAAAAAGTTCGTATCCTTTGTACGAAAAAAGTGGGTTTTAAAAAAACTGACGCGCCAAAGTAAAAAAAAAAACCTAATTAAATTGTGTACGGTATAAAAAATGGTTTTTGCACCAGAAATAACCCGGTGACTAGAAATTCTGACCCCTTTTGTAGTAAAAGGGGGTTTTTAACAAAACGACTGCGCCAAAGTGAAAAAAAAAAAAAACCTATTAAATTGTGAAAAGGATAATAAAACTGGTTTTTTGCCCCTATGAAATACCTTTGGGTACTGAAAGTTTTATCTTTGTAGTAAAAAGTGGGTCTTTGAAAAACTGACTGCCCAAAAGTAAAAAAAAAATAATTAAATTGTGTAGATAAAAAAAAATGGTTTTTGCACCTAGAAATAAAAACCTGCTTGAATAAAAAGTTCTGTTTTATTGTACGTAAAATTGGGTTGAACAAAAACGAGTGGCCAAATGAAAAAAACCTTAAATTCGTAGGAAAATAAATTTGGTTTTTGCACCTATAAAATAACTGCGGTGATAGAAAAGTTCTGTACCCTTTGTACGTAAAAAGGGGGGTTTTTTTAAACAAAACTGGCTGCCCCAAAGTGAAAAAAAAATTTTGTGTACGAAAATAAAACGGGGGTTTTTTGCACCTATGAAATACACCTGCGGTGACTAGAAAAGTTCTGTATCCTGTTGTACGTACAAAGTGGGTTTTTGAACAAAACTGAGCTGCGCCAAAGTGAAAAAACCCTAAATAAATTGTGTACGGGTATTAAAACGTGGTTGTGGCACCTATGAAATACACATGCGATGACTAGAAAAGTTCTGTATCCTATTGTACGTACAAAGTGGGTCTTTGAACAAAACTGAGCTGCGCCAAAGTGAAAAAAAACATAATTAAATTGTGTAAAGGATAATAAATTCGTGGTTTTGCAGCTATGAAATACTCTGCGGTCACTAGGAAAAGTTTATATATACGTTTTGTACGTACAAAAGTCGGGTCTTTCGAACAAAACTGAGCTGCGCCCAAAGTGAAAAAAAAACTAATTAAATTGTGTAAACAAAAAAATGGATATAAAACGTTGGTTTTTTCACCTATGAAATTAAAACTGAAGTGACTAGAATATTTCTTTATCCTATTGTACTTACAATGTGGTTTTTTAAACAAAACTGGTAGCCCCCCCCCCCCCCCCCCCCCCCAGCTACCCCCCCCCCACCCCCCCCCCCACCAAAGGGAAGTTGAAAAAAAAAAACTTAAAATTAATATTGTGTACGGATAATAAAAGTGTTTAGATGCACCTATGAAATACACCTGCGGTGACTAGAAAAGGTTTGTATCCTATTGTACGTTACAAAGTGGGTTTTTAAGAAAACTGGCTTGCGCAAAGAGAAAAAAACAAATAAATTGTGTACGGGGATAATAAATCGTGGTTTTAGCACTATGAAATACACTGCGGTGGATAGAAAAGTTCTGTATCCTATTGTTACGTCACAAAAACTGGGTCTTTGAACAAACTAAGCTGCGCAAGTGAAAAAAAAAAACATTAAATTTGTAACAGGATAAAAAAAGGTGGTTTTTGCACTATCAAATACACCTGCGGTAACTAGAAATGTTCTATATCCTATTGTACGTTTTTCAAAGTGGGTCTGAAGAAAACTGAGTTGTGCCAAAGTGAAAAAAACTATATTAAATTGTGTTCTACAGATAATAAACTTGGTTTTGTGCACCTATGATATACACCTGCGGTGATAGGAAAAGTTCTGTCTCCTATTTTGTAAGTACAAAGTGGTAGTCTTTGAACAAAACTGAGCTGCGCCAAAGTGAAAAAACCCTATTAAATTGATAATACGGGTATGTAAAACGTGGTTTTTGCACCTATGAAATAAAACTGCAGTGACTAGAAAAGTTCTGTATCCTATTGTACGTACAAAGTGGGTTTTTAAACAAAACTTAGTTGCGCCAAAGTGAAAAAAAAACCTAAATAAATTGTGTTCGGATAATAAAACGTGTTTTTTGCACCTATGAAGTACACCTGCGGTGACTAGAAAAAGTTTTTCTGTATCTATTGAGTACCAAAGTGGGTCTTTGAACCAAAACAGAGCTGCGCAAAACAAAGTGGAAAAAAAAAAAAAACTAATTAATTGTGTTGACGGATAATAAAACATGGTTTTTGCACCTATGAAATACAGCCTGCGGTGATAGAAAAGTTATGTATCTATTGTTTTTACCTTCCCCCCCCCCCCCCCCCCCCCCCCCCCTATATTTATTTTCCCCCCCTTTCCCCCCCCCCCCCCACACCCCTTCTAGTAGCAAAGTTGGGTTTTTAAACAAACTGAGTGCGCCAAAGTGAAAAAAAACCTAATAAATTGTGTACGGGATAATAAAACGTGGTTTAGCACATATGAAATACACCTGCGGTGACTAGAAAAGTTCTGTATCCTATTCGTACGTACAAAACTGGGTCCTGTTGAACAAAACTAAGCTGCGCCAAAAGTGAAAAAAAACATTTAAATTGTGTACGGATAATAAAATGTGGTTTTTGGAACCTTTCAAATACAACCGCTGGTAACTAGAAAGTTCTGTTTCCTATTGTACGTACAAAGTGGGTCTGAAGAAAACTGAGTTGTGCCAAAGTGAAAAAATCCCTAAGTATATTGTGTACGGATAATAAAACGTGGTTGTTGCACCTAGGAAATACCACTGCGCGTGACTAGAAAAAATTCAGTATCCTATTGTACCTACAAGTGGGTCTTTGGACAAAAATTGAGCGGCGGACAAAGTGAAAAAAAAAAAGTAATAAATTTTGTACAGATAATAAAACGTGTTTTTCGCACCTATGAAAATACAATGCATTGACTAGGAATAGTTCTGTATCCTATTCCGGTACGTACAAAGTGGGTCTGACCACAACTGAGCTGCGCCAAAGTGAAACAAAACCTAGATAATTTCTGTACGGATAATAAAATACTTGGTTTTTTGCACCTATGAAAATACAACCTGCGGTGACTAGAAAATGTTCTGTATCCTATTGTACTTAATTAGTGGGTCTTTGAACAAACTGAAGCTGCGCCAAAGTGCAAAAAAAACCCTCTAATTAAATTGTGTAAGGGAAAATAAAACGTGTTTTGCACCTATTGGAAAATACACCTGCGGTGACAAGAAATGATCTGTACTTTTCCTATTGTAAGTAAAAAAGTGGGTCTTTGAACAAAAGCTGATCTGGCCAAGTGGAAAAAAAACTAATTAAATTGTGTACGGATAATTAAAAAATGGCTTTTTTTTTTTATTTTTTTTGCACCTATGAAATACACCTGCGGTGACTAAACAAGTTCTGTATCCTATTGTACGTACAAAGGTGGGTTTTTAAAACATAACTGAGCTGCGACCAAAAGTGAAAAAAAAACCTAAATGAATTGTGTAGGATAATAAACAAGTGGTTTTGCCACCTGATGAAATACACATAGCGGTGAACTAGAAAATGTTTGTTCCTATTGTACGTATAAAAGTGGGTCTTGACACAAAAACTGATCTGGCCAAAGTGAAAAAAAAAAAACTAATTAAATTGTGCTACGGATAATAAACACGATGGTTTATGTCACCTATGAAATACACCTGCGATGATCTAAAAAGATCTGTATCCTATTGTACGTACAAATTGGGTATTGCAACAAACTGAGCTGCGCCAAAAGTGAAAAAAAAAAAAAAGATTTAAATTGTGTGATGGATAATAAACGTGGTTTTAGCACATATGAAAGAATACAATCTGCGGTGACTAGAAAAGTTCTGTATCCTATGTACGTACAAAGGAGGGGTTTTTAAACAAACTGAGCTGCGGCAAAAGTGAAAAAAACCTAATTAAATTGTTGCAGGTAATATAAATAAACGTGGTTTTTGCACATCGATGGAAATACACCTCGCGGTGACTAGTAATGTTCTGTATAATATTGTAAGTACAAACTAGGTTTTTGAACAAAACTGAGCTGCGCCAAAGTGAAAAAAAACCTAAACCTAATTGTGTACGGATAATTAAACGTGGTTTTGCAGCTATGAAAATAAATCTGTGGTACTAGAAAATTATGTTCTATTGTCACGTACAAAAGTGGGTCTTTTTGAACAAACTTGAGCTGCGCCAGTGAAAAAAAAAAACTAATTAATTGAGTAAGGATAATAAAACGTGGTTTTTTTGCCACCTCTGAAATACACTGCGGCGACTAGAAATGTTATGTTCCTATTGTACGTACCAAAGTGGTGTTTGAACAAACTGAGCTGCGCACAAAGTGAAAAAAAAAACCTAATTAAACTGTGTACGGATTAAATAAAACGTGGGTTTTTGTTCCTATGAAATACACCTGCGGTGGACTAGAAAAGTTCTTGTATCTATTTGTACGTACAAAGTGGGGTCTTTGAACAAAACTGAGCTGCGCCAAGTAAAAAAAACCTAATTAATTGTGTACGGATAATAAATGTGTTTTTTGCTCCATGTAATAAAATGCGGTGCTAGAAAGTTCTGTATCCTTTGTACTGTACAAAGTAGGTCTTTTAGCAAAACTGATCTGCGCCCAAAGTGGAAAAAATAAAACCTAATTAATTGTGTTCGGATAATAAAACATGGTTTTGCCACCTATGAAATACACCTGCGGTTGCACTAGAAAGTTAATGTATCCTATTGTACGTAAAAGTGGGTTTTTAACAAAACTGAGCTGCGCCAAGTGAAAAAAAAAACCTAATAAATTGTGTTACAGATAATTAACTTTGGTTTTTGCACTATGAAATACCAAACTGTGGTGACTAGAAAGTTCTGTAATCCTATTGTGACGTACACACAGTGGTTTGTTGAAACAAAACTGAGCTGCGCCAAAGTGAAAAAAACACTAATTAAATTGTGTAATGGTATTAAAACTTGGTTTTTTCACCAATGAAATACACATGCCGTGACTAGAAAAGTTTGTTGTCCCTAATGTACGTACAAAGTGGGTCTTTCTAGTTGAACAAAACTGAGCTGCGCAAAAGTGAAAAAAAACTAATTTGTGTAGGATAATACAAAAGTTGGTTTTTGCACCTGATGAAATAAAACTGCCTGTGGACTAGCAAAGTTTCTGTTTCCTACTTCGTACGTACAAGTGGGTTTTAAAACAATACTGAGTTGCGGCCAAAGTGGAAAAAAAAAAACTAAATAAATTGTGTCTCGGATAATAAATCGTGTTTTTGCCACCATGAAATACCCTGCGCGTGACTAGAAAATTTTGTATCTATTGAACGTTCAGTGGGTCTTTGAAAAAACTGAGCTACGCCAAAGTGAAAATAAAATTCTAATTAAATTGTGTACGGATAATAAAATGTGGTTTTGCACCTATGAAATAACGCCTGCGGTAACTACCGAAAAGTTCTGTTGATCTCTATTGTACGTACAAAGTGGGACTGAAACACAAACTAAGCTGCGCCAAGTGAAAAAAACCTATTAACATTGCTGTTACAGATTAATAAAAAGTGGCCCCCCCCCGTTTTTGCACCTATGAAAACTACACCTGCTAGGTGACGAGAACAAGTTCTGTAATACTATTGTATGTACAAAAGTGGGTCTGAACAAACTGAGCTGCGGCCAAAGTGAAAAAAAAAATCTAATTAAATTTGTTTACAGATAATAAAACGTGGTTTTGCACCTATTGAAATACAACCTGCGGTGACTTGTTAATGTTCTGTATCCTATAGTATGTACAAAGTGGGTCTTTGAACAAAAAATGAGCTGCGCCAAAGTGAAAAAAAATAACTAATTTGTGTACGGATAATAAAAGTGTTTTTTGCACCTTATAAATACACTGCATTGACTAAAAAAGTTCTGTAACCTATTGTACTTACTTAGTGGGTCTTTGACAAAAACTGAGCTAGCGCCAAAGTGAAAAAAAAAAACCTAATTAAATTGTGTACCGGATAATAAAACGTGGTTTTTGCCACCAATGAAATACACCTGCAGTGGATAGAAAAGTTCTTTATCCTATTGTACGTTACAAAAGGGGTCTTTGAAAAAAACTGGAGGCGGCAAAGTGAAAAAAAAAACCCTAATTAAATTGTGTTACGGATATATAAAAACGTGGTTTTTGCACCTATGAAATACACCTGCGGTGGACTAGAAAAGTTCTGTATCCAATTTATACCTAAATAAACAAAAAAAAACCCCCCCCCCCCCCCCCCCCCCCCCCCCCCAAAACAAAAACCTTACAAAGTGGGTTCTTTCAACAAACTGAGCTGCGCCAAAGTGAAAAAAAACCTAGATTAAATTGTGTTAGGATAATAAAATGTGGGTTATTTGCACCTATGAAATAACTGCGGTGACAAGCAATGTTCTGTATCCTATTGTACGTACAAAAGTAGGTCTTGAACAAAATGAGTTGCGCCAAAGTGAAAAAACCTAATTAAATTGTGTACGTATAATAAAACTTGGTTTTTGCACTATGAAACTAACACCTGCGGTAACCTAGAAGAAGTTCTAGTAATCCTTATTGTATGTATCAATGTGGTCTTTGAACCAAAACTTGAGCTGCGCCAAAGTGAAAAAAAGTATACCTAATTAAATTTGTGTACGGATAATAAAACGTGGTTTCTGCACCAATGGATAATACACCTGCAGTGTCTAGAAAAGTTCTGTATCCCTATAGTTCGTACAAAGTGTTCTTTGAACAAACTGAGCTGCGCCAATGTGTAAAAAAAACCTAATTACAAGTGTGTGACGGATAATATAAACGGTTGGTTTTTGCCTCTTATGAAATACACCTGCGGTGGATAGAAAGTTCTGGTTTCCTAATTGTACATACAAAGTGGTCTTTGAACCAAAACTGAGCTGTGCCAAAGTGAAAAAAAAACCTAATTAAATTGTAGTACGGATATAAAACCAGGGATTTTTGTCTTTGAAATACACCTGCGGTGTCTAGAAAGTTCTGTTTCCTTATTGTAGTACAAGGGTATGACACAATAATGAGCTGCGCAAAGTGAAATAAAACCTAATTAAACTTGTGTATGATAATAAAACTTGGTTTTTGCACTATGAAATACACCTTGCTCTGGTGACAAGATAAGAGTTTCGTATCTTATTGTACGTACAAAAGTGGGCTGAACAAAACTGAGCTGCGCCAAAGTGAAAAAACCTAATTAAATTGTGTACCGTATAATTAAACTTGTTTTTGCACCTATGAATACACCTGAGGTAAACTGAAAAGTTCTGTATCCTTTTGTCTGTACAAAGAGGTCTTGAAACAAAAACTGAGCTGCGCCAAGTGAAAAAAAAAACCCTAATTAAAGTGTGTAAGGATAATAAAAACGTGGTTTTTGCACCACATGAAATACACTGCAGTGACTAGAAAATGTTCTGTATCCTATTGTTTTTTTTTTTTTTTTTTATACGTACAAAGTGTTTTTTTGAACAAAACTGAGCTGCGCAAGTTGAAAACAAAAGATTTCAACATTGTGTACCGGATAATAAAATGTGGTTTTTGGCACCTATCAAAATACACTGCGGTAACTAGAAAAAGTTCTTACCTATTGTACGTACAAAGTGGGTTCGATCAAAACTGAGTTTGCTCCAAGTGATAATAAACCTAAATAATTGTGTGGCGGATTAATAAAAACGTGTTTTTTGCACCTATGAAATAAAACGCGCGGTGATCTAGAAAAGTTCTGTATCCTATTAGTCGTTCTAAGTGGGTCTTTCAACAATAAATACTGAGCTGCGCCAAAGTAAAAAAAAATCCTATTAATTGTGTATTATACGGATTAGAAAAAACCGTTGGTTTTGCACTAGAAATACACCGTGCGGTGACTAGAAAACAGTTCTGTTTCCTATTGTAAGTAAATGTAGGTCTGAACAATAACTGTGCTGCGCCAACGTGAAAAAAAAACCTAAATATAATTGTGTACGGATAATAAAACGTGTTTTTGCACCTATGAAATAAAAAATGCGGTGACTAGAAAAGATCTGTATCCTATTGGGACAGTAAATGTAGGTCTTTGAGCAAAATGAGCGCGCCAAATGTGGAAAAAACCCTAACATTAAATTGTGATAGGATAATTAAAGTGGGATTTTGCAACTATGAAATACACCTGCGGTGTCTAGAAAAGTTCATGTTATCTATTGTACATACACAATGTGGGTATTTGAACAAAAAACTGAGCTGCGCCAAAGTGAAATAAAAAACCTAAACTAAATTGTGTATACGGATTAAAAACGTGGTTTTTGCACCTATGAAATACACTGCGGTTGACTAGCAAAATTCTGTATCCTATTGTAGTAAAGTGGGTCTGTTGAACAAACTGTGCTTGCGCAAAGATGAAAAAAAATCTCTAAATTGTGTAAGGATATAAAAGTGTTTTTTGCACCTGTCAAATACACTGAAGGTAACTAGAAAAGTTCTGTATCCATATTGTACGTACAAAGTGGGTCTTTGAACAAAACTGAAGCTGCGCCAAGTGAAAAAAAAACCTAATTAAAATTGTGTACGGATAATAAACGTGGTTTTTGCACCTATGAAATACACCTGCCGGTGACTTGAAAAGTTCTGTATCCTATTGTACGTACAAGTGTCTTTGAACAAAACGGAGCAGCGCCAGTGAAAAAAAAACTACTTAAATTGTGTACAGATAATTAACGTGGGTTTTTGCACATATGAAATCACAATGCGGGTGACTAGAATAGTTGTGTATGCTATTCGTACGTTCATATGTGGGCTTTGAATGAAAATCTGAGCTCGGCTTAAAGTGAAAAAAAACAATTTAAATTGTGTACCGGATATAAAACTGGTTTTTGCACTATGAAAATACCCTGCGGGTGAATAGGAAAGTTCTGTATCCTTTGTACCGTACAAAGTGGTTTGAACTAAAAACTAATCTGCGCAAAGTGAAAAAAAAAAACTAACTAAATTTGTACGGATAATTAAACGTGGTTTTTGACATATGAAATATAACTGCGGTGACTGAAATGTCTGTATCTATTGTAGTACAAAGTGGTTCTTTGAACAAAACTGAGCTGCGCCAAGGTGAAAAAAAAAACTAAATTAAATTGTGTAAGGATAATAAAACAAGGGTTTTTGCCACTTTGAAATACCAGCGGTGATAGGAAAGTTCTGTTCTATTGTACGTACAAAGTGGGTTTTTGTACAAAAAGAGCTGCGCAACGTGAATAAATTAACTAATTCAGATTGTGTAACGGATATAAAAAACGTGGTTTTTGCCCTATGAAATCCACCTGTGGTGACTAGAAAAGTTTTTTATTCCTATTGTTCGTACAAAGTGGGTTTTCGAACAAAATGAGCTGCGCCAAAGTGAAAAAAACCTTATTAAATTAGTGTACATATAATAAAAGTGGTTTTTGCACTATGAAATAATGCGGTGACTAAAGAAAAGGTCTGTATCTATTGTATCGTACCAAAGATGGGTCTTTGAACAAATAACTGAGCTGCGCAAAGTGAAAAAAAACCTTATTAAATTGTGTACGGATAATTAAAACGTGGTTTTTTGCACTATGCAATACTACCTGTGTGACTAGACAAAAAGTTTTCTAACCTATTGTACGTACAAAGTGGGTACTTTGAACACAAACTGAGCTTGCGCCACAAGTGTGAAATTAAAAACCTATTTAAATTGTGTACGGATAATAAAACGTGGTTTTTTGTACCTATGAAATACACTGCGGTGACTAGAAAAGTTTATGTATGCTATTGTACGTACAACGTGGGTCTTTGAACAAAACTGAGCTGCGACAAAGGAAAAAAATACTTAATTAAACTGTGTACGGCATAATAAACGTGGTTTTTGCATTTGAATTCAACTGCCGGTGACTAGAAAGTTCTGTATTCTAATGTATTGTACAAAATGGGTCTTTGAACAAAACTGAGCTGCCGCCAAAGTGGGAAAAAAAAACTAATAAATTGTGTAACAGATAATAAAGGTGAGTTTTGCACACTATCAAATACACTGCATGTTACTAGGAAAAGTTCTGTATCCTATATAAGTACTGGTGACAAATACCAAGCTTAATATTTCAGCTAAAAAATGGCCAAAAAAATGTTAAATAAAAAGCCATTTTCAATACAGGGTCAAAGTCTGATCTGGGCAGCACAAATATCCACTCTCCTTTCAAAAGCCTGCCTGTCTGTCTGGCAGTGTTCGCCGGCACCCCCTCAACCCCACCCCCACACCACACCTGCGGTTGTACAGAGCATAGATGCTTATATCCTTAAAAACCACTCTGCCTAACTAACTAATACTGAAAATTCTCTAATCTACCTATGTTCTAATGTTCACAGTCAAAAGCAATAAATTTAATAAAATGTCTGTATGAACAATTAGAACTTTTTCGGCTGAGCTGTATTGAGTGAGAACCTGTACACGTCCTGCTATTATGAGACCACTGGACACACAAATGATGCTGAACAGATGGGGCCTGTCCTATGTAACAACGAGAGTCCATGTGATTTTTCCAGCCAATCACAACCCAACACATCCCAGTCATGACGTCGCACACCCAGCTCACCCTGCTCTATTTTATATGTGATTTACTCGGCCGCAAAATGTCAGAAGCGAGAATAATGGGTGCGATATTAATAGATCTTCTCCTAAATTATTTGCGTGATCGAACAAATTCCGATGAACATAAAAAAACCGTGCCAGAATCTTCAACTTTGTCGATAATAAACGCTCAACATACAATCACAGTTTTCTTGATCCTGGGAGTGAGCCAGTATGCAATAGTATCCACTTTCTCTAGATCAGATACCCCAGGTAGTGGACCTCATTCATGCCAGCTGACACTTTTCCAGCTTGATGGTGAAGATGCTGGTGGATTCATCCAAGCCCTCGTGTCATATGCTGTAGGTGATCCTCCCAGGTGAGACTGAAGATGGAAATGTGATCCAGGAACACACCACCCGTCAAGTCCCATTACGCAAAACATATTGACCATCTGCTGAAAAGTGGCAGTGGCCGCATTCTTCGGAACGGATGTTAGTTGATGTGGTGATAAAAGAGAGGGTTCCCATGCTTGAAGGTCAGAGAACTTGCCAATTTTTCTTGTCAAATCCATGATGGGTCAGGTATTTGGGCCCAGCCAATGATCGAGCAGTCTGTCGATGCACGGCATTGAGTACGCATTGAGTACACACCGGTGACCCATGCAGAACCAGTTGGTCCGGTCTTTCGTTGGGACGAGGACCACAGATGAGGTCCATCATCCCGTGTCCACATGATGGATGACCCACTGCTCAGTGTTGCTGAACATAACTAACAGAAGGGGTGGAGAAGCTCCCAAAGCTGAGACCCCCCCCCCTCCGTTGGTCCTCCTGGAGCTATGTTTGCAAACCTTCACATCCACAATGAATCCACCCGCCTTAACTTGAGCAAGCATATCCAGGAGGGTCTCCGACTCAACTTCTTGTGGCAGGTTGCATACTGGGAGGGCATATGTTCCCCACTCATGATGGCGCCTTCATAATGTTCCACCTTGCCTAAACCTTGGGCAAGCATTATCGGGAGGGTCTCAGCCTCAACTTCCTCTGGGCAGGTTGCATTGGGAGGGACATGTCTTCCGTCCTGAGAGACCTTCATATGTTCACGTGGAAGGCCTGTCACAGGTGCCATGAGTTAGTCTTGGGGTATGAGGGACCAGTACCACTCTCTTACCCTCCTGTAGGTCCAACTCACAAGCATTCTGTGTCATACATCGCTTCTGAATAGGGCTAGGCTTACGCCATATTATCATTACAGCTGTGATCAAGGCCTGCATCCTGTCATGGTATGCAATGACTTACTCAATGATCACACCTCCGGGGTAGATAAGTCTTTCTCCCAAGCGACTTCCCAGAGCAGGGGCCCGTACATTTCAACCATACAAGGCATGACGGTGCAGTAACTGTTGTGGCTGTGAACCTCCCTTGTAAGCAAATAGCAGGTGTGGGAGGTATAGCTCCCTTTTGCGCCCATGGAAGTCAACAAACATCTGAAGCATCTGATCACGGGTGCCACAATGCAACCATTTGTACTTGCCATTTGTCTGTGAGGTGGTATGGGCTCGTCACAAGATGTTGCACCTGTATCCTGGCTTAAAGAGGACTCCTCAACTGAGACATGAACTGGTCCCCAGTCGTGGGACATTTCTGGGAAAAACACACTCAGGAGATTATCTCCAGTAAGCTAGTCGGCATTCGTGTTTGCATGGCAAGGGACAACAACGGTAACTTGCTTCAGGTACCTGCGTGGTGTAGATCTATCTATGTTAGTACGAAGCATTTCAACGGAGCTTCTGGGAATGGATGTGGTCTAAATTAGATCCCACAGCCACAACCCTATGACAGGTGTCACTCGATCGGCATGTAGGGCATACCAACATAGTACAACATTTTGAACAGTATGCCATGCTGGGCTAATTCTGGCCTTTGCTTGGTGGGACATTAGATGTTGGATGTCTGGTCATTAATACAGAAACTACCTTAAAGGGAATACAGAGATATATAATGTCATATGCTGGCAATACAGGTAAGTGGTGACAAACAGTAATAAAGCAGACAAGGTACAAGTCAGTTAACTGGTATTAGGCTCTCTGTGCTGTGCAGTAACATGGGGCATGTGATGCGAGTTCCTGGTTCCTTCTCGATATGTCAGCAGGAATTCATCCCTCCCATCAAAAGGTACATTAGCAATTTACTGCCTGGCCACACTTTTTTAATCCTAGATGCTCTACAACCCCCTCACATCCTGGGATGGTTGATGCTCTATCACCTCTGGGACAAGTGTCATGAGACACATAAATTACAATGGACCTTAACTTCTCCCGGGGAGGCCGCAGAAAGAGCTCTGGTACAATCGACCGGGCTGAGCCCTAGCTTAACTCTGTTGTCAGGTTCTTATTAGCAGTTCTCCGTACCTTCTCTATCCCTGGGTCCAGGAAATGGAGCGAAGTCCAGGTGTGCGTGCATCTAGTCTTCGGAGTTCTCAAATATGGAAACGGTATGTGGGTATTATGTGTATAATCATGATTCTCTAGGAAATCATGGCTCCCGATTGACTGTGTTAAAGCTTTGTCATCTCCTCAACCAACAGACTGGGCAAATACTTGGTTCTAGAAGTCAGCAATTCTGTGAGAATGAACAGTAAATGCCCTTTGAAGCAGGACCTCCTGGTGAGGGCTTATTTCCTATGCAATGGATCAGCTTGGATCAAATTATTTTACATTCATCATAGCTATGTTGATTGAAAAAGTTATAGCTATTGGGAGGAGAGAAGGATATGCTGCTAAGCTCTTGGTCCATAATACAAAGAGTTTGTTTCTCAACTGGTGATTGCGGTTTTAGCACCATGAGGGGGCCCTACTCAATCATACCAGGCCACGCCTCGAACATCATCCAAATCATATAATCACATGCACTCTACTATGACTATATAGTGGTAGATACCAGTTGTACACAGGCACTTTGCATATATGATTACATGCAGTGACTTACAGCAGACGTCCTCCCTGACTGGAGTCATTCTCTTTCACTTTTCTTCTCCATCCAGCCCAGATTGCCATTATAATTTTCCTGACCATGACCTGTCTTTGAATTATTTGCCACACAAATAACTTTTCCAGCACCTTCCTCCTGATCCCCACCTATGTATGCAACATTCTTATGGCAAAGAAAATTAAATAGCGCCAGGAAGAAACAATGCTGGTTCCTACTGGAAAACTATTTTGGGGGGAACCAACTAAGACTAGAGCGCTCAATATGGTTTTTAAAAAAATGTGGGCTTACAGGGGAAAGGTTGATATAAAATCTTTTAAATCACAGGCATAGTCGCGTTTCACGGAAGCGGGTTAGACCGTGAAACGCTGTCATATGCTGGGATTAATTGATTTTTTATCACCTTTCCTGTAACCATCTATGTTTTAAAACGATATATTGAGCGACTCTAGCTTAGTTGTTCCCCCAAAATAGTTTTCCGTAGGAAACCAGCATTGTTCTCTTCTGGTGCTCTAATTTAATTTTCTTTATCACTAATCCTCGGCGGTTCCTCGTGGACTGGAGGCGAGAATCAGACCTGAGCTGCCTACTGTTTCAGTTCTCGCAAATAGGAGACAAAGCGATCGTACGAGCTGTACCGTTTTGGATGTACAGCTTGAACATGGTGAGCACTTTGATGACATTTGTTATATGCTATATTTAAAGCGAAGGACCCGATCGGCTCTCTGTTTAATTTTTCAGCTGCCAGCGCTTCCCCTGCACTTTGGACGAGTGCATTTTGATTGACAACATTCTTATGGCATGACAGGTACAGGTTGTATTTTGTGTTGGCATAACACAATAATAGGGGAGAGAGAGGAGAAAGGGGTTATAGGCTATGGCTTTCAGACACAATCCGAAGTTTAAAAACATCATTCACCAGACATTATTAATCATTCCATTCCTCCAACCCATAACTACAGATTTTGAGTTTTATGCCAAGCTGCTAACCACAATATCTCACATTGTTTTGGGTGCATGACAGGGCGTATAAGGGAGGGAGATTTTTTCGCTTTTTGGTACGAGATTTTGGTGAGGTGCCAAATGTCGCATTTGCAAAGCCCCAATAAAGTCAGGAACAGGTGAAACTTCCAGAAG
>JAODAL010072911.1:0-14931 GCA_025379985.1 Phyllomedusa bahiana | reverse complement strand
CAGTGTTTTTTCCCCAGCCAATCGAAACCCATACACATCCCAGTCATGATCGCCCCAACATCTCCCCCTTCTCTATTCTGTAATTGATCTGCTGGCCCCCAAAAATTACAGGAAGCCCCGAAAATGGCCATTTTAATGTTGAGCACGATTTTAGCCTTAATTTCGCAGATCAAAAAATTTTGCCCACCTAAAACCTTTCCCGATTTCAACTTTGTCGATAATAATCGCTCAACACTATTAATAATCACTTTATTTAAATTCATAGAAGGTACATGAAAAAAAAAAACTTTAGGTTGTAAAAAAAGGGTTTTTACTAGGCCCCTTTGACAATAAAAAGGAAAATATATATATTATATTATATATATATATATATATATATAATAAAAATTTACAAAACAGATTACTTCCCTCAGTATTAAAGGGACAAAGGTTTTCCTTTCATTTTCTCTTGGAGAGGTCACAATCTGGTAGGGTTTCTTCTCTGGGAGATACCAATTGTGTGGGGATGGTTCTGAAATTTTCTAAAGGGTTTTTTCAGCAGTCTCACTATCTGGAAAAAATTGGGGTGTTTTGTTGGCCGTGGAAAACAATTGGAGAATTAATTCATATATTTTTCTCATAAATTCTCATAAAAGTGAATTTCAAATAAGGTGAATAATTTACCAATGCATCCCAATGGACAGCAAATCAGCAAAACACAAATCCTTGTGTATTTTGCAGCTCAGTGATGGAGGAAATCAGCGTTGAAATTGCTAGAGGAGGACACAGCTTCTTTTGGAGGGATTAAGGGGGTTGTCCAATAAAAAGAAATTTAATTAAATTCAGGCCAGGGTGAGCAAATAAATAAATAAATAAAAATTATTTTTACCTAGCTGTTCCCTGCCACTCTGAAGATTCCATCAATCTGTTCCTGTTGACTTCTGGGTTCTTATTATTATTATTATTATTATTATTATTATTATTATTTATTTAAAGCGCCTTGTTTCCGGGCGCTGACATTGGAGGGGGTTACATACATTAAAACGTGAAACGAGTACAGTGTAATGACAATTGGCACGACGAGGGAAGGGCCCCCTACCGGGGGGTTTTTAAAATCTACAAAGGGGGGAAAAAGACGGAGGTGAGGGGCAGACTGTCTGTGGAGGAAGTAGTGACAAATTTAGTGAAGGTTATAGGAACCTGAAGAGATGGGTTTTCAGGGTTTCTTTGAAGCTGGCGGAGTGGAAGAGAGTCTATGTGTTGGGGCGTGAGTTCCAGGATGTGGGTGAACACGGGAAGTCTTGGGACGGTTGTTGAGGGGTGTAAGGGGAGACAAGGAGAAGGTCCTGGAGGAGCGGAAGTGCGTGAGGGGATATTTTTGGAAATTAGGGAGAGGTTTGGAGGGGGGGAGGGGCATGGAGACCTTTAGGGCATGGATGTAGCTTGAAAGAAATTTTGTGGGGAATGGGAAGCCAGTGAAGGGGTTTGGGAGAGGGGAGGCAGAGGAGTAGGAGAGAGAGGTGGATAAGACGGGCAGCAGAGTTAAGGATGGATTGGAGGGGAGCGAGGGTGCCTAGCTGGGGAGGCCACTGAAGAAGGAATGTTGCAGTAGTCTAGGCGGTGAGATTACAAGGCATGGACCAAGAGCATTTTTGTAGTGTCCATGAGCCGAGGAATGATCGGATGCGAGAGATCGTTTTTCCAGGTGGATGGCTGCAGGCCAGAGGAGAGGGTTTGGATGTGTGGTTTGAAAGATAAAGCAGAGTCCTATGATTACCCAAAGGCAGGCGGAATTGTGGGACCCGGAGGAAAGTGTAGACCGTTGAATGAATAGAGAGATCAGGGGCAGGGTAGAGTTGGGACCGGTGGAAAGATGATAGAGTTCAGTTTGACTCTCACATTTAGTTTTTAGGAGACGTGATGAAAGAAGGAGGAAATGGAGGACAGACAGTCAGGTGATCCGGGAGAGTAGAGAAGTGGACCAGTCTCTGGGGCCGGAGATGTAGAGTTAGAGTTCTTATCCCAACACACTAGGGAGGCACAAGCTCCATTGTAAGTGAATGAAGCCTGAGCTTCTCCTTTGTGTCAGGGCAAGGACCCAGGAGTGAAGAGTAAGGCTATGCTCACACGGCAATTATAGGAACGTATCTCGCCCCGTAATGCGTGCTGTACTGTGCTAAATATGGGGCGAGATACATCCCAATATTTACGGTAAACCACAGTTCTCATAGAGAACTATGGATTACGTCTCCTCTCCCCATTCGGACAATACGGTGAGCGGGGAGATAAGTGACATGTCAATTATTCACGGCGTATACGCGCCGAGAACAATGCATGTCTATGGGGGCCGGTGGGCCGTAATTGCGGGCGAAATACATCCCTGCAATTACATGTGAACATAGCCTAACAGATTGATGGACTCTTCAGAGCGGCAGCTACAGCTAACAAGCTAAGCGCATATAATTTCTATTTATTTTCTTTGCCCACCCTGACCCCAATTTCATGAATTTACTTTTAGTGGACAATCCCTTTAATTTGAGTCTCCTACACACTGGGACCAAAAAGCAGCCCTGGCACTTGAACCCCGCAAGCCCGTAATGTAACTCCCACCCCCCATATCTCAGAAAAAGAGTGGCACATAGTGCATGCTATGACAAATTTAGTTTTACTTTGTTACATCATTCACCACTCCCTAAAATATGTCACATACACCAATAATTCAACAAGAAAAATGAAAGTGAAGCACAGAAACATCCAATCACAGTCAGGCACAGCAATACATTTGCTTCCCACCCCATGATCACAGAGTACAAAATAGAGCAATGATTGTAGGCTAGTCTGAAATATATTAGCATCGCAAATTAGTATACAAGGGATTGGTACCTCTAGTGATCAAGCACCCAAGGGGAGGGGTGGACTAGAAGTAAAATCAAATAATAATAATAATGGAAAAAATATAAAAATATGTAAAAAATGCTTTAAATATCAAAACACCCGCCTTTTCCCTATATTACAGTACAAAAAACAATAAAAATAGGGAGACATCATTGATATTGCTGTGTCTGTAAATATCTGATTTATTAAAATGTAACTTTATTTATCCTGCATGACTAACATCATTAACCGCTTCCTGACAGCTGGTCATAAATTGTGGTAGCCATATGTTTTTCTTCCTCCCCCACCTTTGGCAAGAGTCCAAAACTTGTTTTATTTTTTTAATCGACATGAACATGTGAGTGCTAGGTTTTGCGGGACAAGGTGAACTTTTTAACCGACCAAACCATAGAATATACTGGGAGCCCCCGAAAAAAATTAAGCGGGGTGAAATGTGAAAAAACAAAATTTAGGGGCGATCATGTAATGAATGGGCTTTTACGCCTTGATTTTTGGCGTATACTCTGCGCCTCCCCTCTCCCGAATCCCCTGTCGACTCATGGACGCAGTGTAGGCGCAGCGTTCGCCACATTCAGCTGCGCCCCGCATCAAGGTGCGGGCAATGGGGCGCAGTGTGGGCGCGGTGAGCGTTTCCGGGGCGGGACGCGGCGCACTCGAAAAACTCCGAGGCATTACATCGCGATCGGCAAAGCGAGGCGCAATGCAGTGATCACAACTCCGACAGGCAGACCTGGTTTGATTTTGGTCTAAATGCTCCGGCGTCGGCGAAGTGAAGCAGGATCGGGAACATGCGAGGAAGCAGATAGAAGATCGCGACAGAAATCCCCACGGCGCTCCGCTCCGTGCAGCAGCAGCATGAATCCGAAAAAAATCGCCTTTATAAAGAACGCCGAAAACAGTGTCAGAAAAAGAGCTGACCTCAAAAAAAACAATAATTTAAAAAAAATCACTTTCCAAAAATCTAGAACGGCGCAATATCAAGAAATCGGATTATTTGAAATTGCCTGGAAAATAAAGTAAGTTCAAATTCTGAAAGCTAATCTCATTGGTCGGCATAACCGAGCCAATCAGAAATAGGATCGACATTGAACCATTAAAACCTATGGAGAAACGATTGACCAATCAAATCAACAGGGGAACAGTTCAAAAAACAGTAAAAATGCAGAAAAGAGCTGATTGTTGAGCTAGCTGGCTTGGCTATCTCGTCCAATCAGAATAGGAGCGACAAAGACCCATTTAGCCTATGGGAAGGGCATTTTTGAACCAATCAAAATCCAAGGCGGGGACAGTTTCAAAATACAGTAAAAATGCAGAAAAGAAGCTGAAATGTTAATGTGGCGTGGGGCTTGGCTATCCCAGCCTAATCAGAGCGCGAGCTACTTCTCCCATTGTAGTCTATGGAGAGATGTGGTGCTATGCACTCTCGGGGGCGCTCAGCGCCGTGCGCATGAGTAAAGAATAAAAAAATAATTTTATAATTAGTGTAAACAAATATCAGATAAAGCGCTTGAAACCCTTCTTTAAAAATAAAGCACTTAAATCCCTAACAACGCCGTTTGTCGCCGAGAACCCGGCCGCTACAATAGGAATTGCAATGAGATCGGAGATTTGCCGGGAAATACAGTAATTCCAAATTTTAAGCTCTCTCCATTGGTCAGCATAAACCAGCCAATAAATAGGATCGACAGTGTCCCCTTTAAAACCTATGAGTACTATTGGCCCAAGTCCAGAATAGGACGACAAAGACCCATTATAATCCTATGGAGAAGTTTTGGACCAATCAAAATCCAAGACGGGACAGTTGAAATACAGTAAAAAATACAGAAAAGAGCTGATTAGACTTGAGCTAAGCGTGGCTGGCTTATCCGAGCCAATCAGAGACGCGAGCTACTTCTCCCATTGAGTCCCTATAGAGCACGGCCGCACTGAAAATCCCGCGCTCAGCGCCGTGCGGCATGTAAGTAATAATAAAAAAAAATCATTTTTGATTAAGTGTAAAACATTATCAAGTAAGAGCAAAAACCATTCAGGTAAACATAAATCATTTTAAACCCAAACAACGTCGTTTGTCGCCGAGACCGGCGCTAGCCACGACGAAGTGAATTGCAATAGAGAGAATCGCCGGGAATTACAGGTAAATTCAAATTGTTTAAAGCTCTTCTGAATGGTCGGCAATAAACCAGCCAATTCACAATAGGAAGCGACAGGGACCCATTATAACCCTATGGAGAAAAATTGACCAATCATATCCAAGGTGGACAGTTCAAAATACAGTAAAAGGCAGAAACGAGCTGATTGGTTGAGCTAGCGGGGCTCGTCCAGCTTTAATCCAATCATAGCGCCTGAGCTACCTTTCTCAATAGAGTTCTATGGGAAAAGAAAATCCCGAGCAAGCTCGAGATTGGCTAAGTTAAAAGAGTCTCCGTTATTTGGACCAATGGAAGGAGCCGAAGCGACGCTCCTATGGGTTTTCTAAGCAATCTGAAATAAAACTGTAACTGGCCGAAATCAAATTATAGACTACAGAAGTTGATCCCATGTGTATATAAAATGAATAATAAATTGGTGTAACGAAAAAAAAATATAAATTCAAATAAAATCATTGTTTATTTCTTTATTATTCGTTACGCAAGGATCAATAGTATGGGTGCAACGAAAATAAAGAAATAAACATGATTTGATTGATGAATATTTATTTTCGTTACCCCCATATTATTATACATTTTAATACACATCAGGACAACTTCTGTCGTCTTATATCATTTTGATTTCGCCATGAACATTTGCATTTCCAGATTGCATAAGAAAACACTTAGACTCGCTCGCTCTCCATTGGTCCAAATAATGGCCCCTCTTTAACTTAGGCCAATCACAGAGCTCTGCTCTGAATTTCTTTTCCCCATAGAACTCTATGAGAAATTAAGCTCCGCTCTGTATTGGACCTAAGCTGGACGAGCCCCCGCTAGCTCAACCAATCAGCTCGTTTCTGCCTTATTACTGTATTTTGAACTGTCCCACCTTTGAATATGATTGGTCAATTTTTCTCCCTGGTTTATAATTAGAGATGGGCGAATTTCCCGAAATTCGTTTCGCTCACTTCGCCGAATTTCTCGGCAAAAAATAACTTCGTTCCGATTACTTCGGACGAATCACGTTAAAAAACAGCTATTTACCAGCTGCACACGAGCCTGCAGGTGTGCTGTAGAACGTTGTGCCATCTTAAAAATGCAAGGGAGCTTGGTTTTGGTCTTCATACAAAGTTGATGTTTTTAGTATGAAAACGCAGATGACTGCCGCAGCTCTTAGAAATCGCTTCCCACTATAAAATTTCCCTGGGCACTTAAGAGGGGCAAAACGACCAAAAAACTGAAGGGGGGAATGTAGCCTGATAAGTCATGGCAGCGACAGCAAAAAAAAACAAGCTGAGGGCTCAGGTTGTCAAACATATCATACAGAGGTGGAGGTGACGGTCGGGCAGCCACAGCAGCATGAGGTCAAGTGGCACAATGAAATTCTGGAGGTGGCGAAAAACAGAAAAGGCCACAGAGTGGGAAAATGCCACAAGAGTGTAGGTCACGGCAGCAGCCACACAGCAGCATGAGGTCAACAGTGGGCCACAATGACAAGTGTGTAGGTCATGGCAGCAGCCACAGTCAGCAGCATGAGGTCAGACAGTGGCACAATTGTCACAGTGTGTAGGTCACAGGCAGCACCACACATCAGCAGAGTCAGACAGTGCACAAAGACAGAGTGTGTAGGTCTCGGCAGCAGCCACAAGCAGAATCATGATGTCAGGACCAGTGGCACAATCATGATCTGGAGGTGGCAAAAACAGAGTAGGCCACAGAGAGGGACAATGACACAGTGTGGAGGACTCGGCAGCAGCCACAGCAGCAGACAGAGGTCAGGCATTGGCCACAATCACATACTGAAAGGGTGGCAAAAACAGGAGTAGGCCTCACATAGTGTGACAATGACACATGTGTAGTCGCGGCGGCAGCCCACAGCAAGCAGCATGATTCAGGCAGTGCAACATCACATCAGAAGGTGGCAAAAAAACAGGAGTAGGCCACAGAGTGGGACAGATGACACAGTGTGTAGGTCACGCAGCAGCACGAGCAGCAGCAGAGGTCAACAGTGCACTATGCAAGAGTGTGTAGTTCACTGCAGCAGCCACCAGCAGCAGCATGAGGTCAGACAGTGGTAACAATGTCAGAGTGTGTAGTCATGCACAGCCACACGGCAGCAGCATGAGGTCAGGCAGTGGCACAATGACTTAGTGTGAAGGTTCACTGCAGCACCCAGCAGCTGCATGAGGTCTGACAATGGATACAATGACAAAGTGTGTAGGTCACTGCAGCACCACAGCAGCAGCATGAGGTCAGACATGGCACAATGACAGAAGTGTGTAGGTCACGGCAGCAGCCAACAGCACAGCATGAGGACAGGCAGTGGCACAATACATTCTGGAGTGGCAAAACAGGAGTAGGCCACAGAGTGGGACTATGACCACAGTGTTGTAGGTCGACGGCCAGCATCCACAGCAGCAGCATGAGGCAGGCAGAGGCCAATGAACACATGTGTGGTTCACGGCAGCAGCCTACAGCAGCAGCATGAGGTCAGATCAGTGATACAATTACAAAGTGGTAGGTCACGCAGCAGCCACATGCAGTAGCAATGAGGTCTAGACAGTGGCACAATGACACAAGTGTGTGGTCCCGGCAGCAGCCACAGCAGCAGCATTAGGTCAGGCAAGTGGCCACAATCACATTCTGGAGGTGGCAAAACAGGAGTAGGCCACAGAATGGGACACATGACCAACAGTGTGTAAGGTCACGGCAGCAGTCCCACACAGCAGCATGAGGTCAGACAGGGCACAATGACAGAGTGGTTTAGGTCACGGCGCAGTCCACAGCATCAATGGAGGTCAGACTAGTGGCACAAAGACATTCGTGGAGTGGCAAAAACAGGAGAATGCCACAGAGTGGGACAATGACACAAGTGTGTAGGCACAGGCAGCAGCCAAGGCAGCAGCATGAGGTCAGACAAGTGGCACAATGACAGAGTGTGGAGTGGGTGGCAATACCAGTCCCTGTAAAGATGGTTGGTGGCAGATGGGAGAAACTGTCAGCAGATATGTGGGCATCAGGCAGTTGGCGGCATCAGAATAGTGGCTGAGGCAGTAGTTTGGACCCAGACTCATATCTCACAGTTTTTTGGGTGAGGCGTCATGGCTGATGTAGTCTGACCCTAAGGCATTAGGCGTGTGAAATCCTGGCCGATCCACCCTGATTCATCTTGACAAAGGTCAGTCGTTCCACATTTCCCGTGGACAAGCGGGTTCAACTTGGGGTAATGATGGCCCCCCGCCGCACTGAACACCCGCTCTGATGCCACACAACTGAGGCGTGCAAGGACAGCATCTCCACGCAAACTATCGTCAAGTTGCGGCCACACACACATCCCAGTTTTGGCTGCCCAGTAGTCCACGGATCCTTTCTAACTGGGGTGGCAGAGTGCTGTCCCAGTAGGCCACCACCTTTGGTTCAGGGTCTGCTCCAGGTCCAGCTGCTGCTGCTGCTGGCAACTGCCCTCCTCACTAGGTGGGTGAAGGAAGCTGCTCATCAGTGACTCCAGACTTAGGTTGCTGCTGATGGAGCTGGTACTGCTCTGACTCCCCCCACCTTCCCACGGCAGCCTCAGCATAGTAACGTGAAGGCGTTGAAAGAACCCCCCGGTCAACCTTCAGAGGAAGGGAAGATGCCTCACAAAGGAAGCGGCCAACTGACTAAGTAGGATTTCACTAGAGTATTTGATATTGTCCCCTCCTCTTAATAGCTGGGTAAAAAGGCTCCCATTTTTTGGACCGTTAAGCGAGGTTCCAATAGGAGGTGGAGAAGCCAGAAGTCATCCCTCTGCCGGATGCAGACCTATTCCCGCATGCACTAGCCAGGCAAATCAGCATGCTGCGGCCCAATCTGCACAAGTGGACTTCCGAGGGGCTCCCTGCCTCCATCTCCACTGTATACTGCCACGCGTGCTTGCGGGTTTATCCGCCTTCGTCTTCCCTCAACTCCATTCTACCTCCTCCAGCTTCTCCTGCCTCCTCCTCTCTTGTCCACCTGGTTAAAAATCCACTCATTTTTTTTTCCCACCAGACAATGCTTCCTGCTCCAATGTCTCCTCTCCTCCCTTCATTTCAGTCCCCAACCGGACTCATGTGGCCGCGAGATGTAGTCGCCACGTCTCCAGTCCCCTGCCCCATACAGATTTTTCATCATCCTGCCAGGACAATGAAGCAATTGGAATGACGTTATTCATCCTGTAGTCCTGGCGACAGACAAATAACGTGGCCTCCTCGAATGGCCTCAACAAACGGCAGGTTTCACGCCATGGAGCTGCACTGGCTGACATCAAAGTATACACATGGGAGTATTCCTTGTCCGCCTGGATCATCAAAAAATCGTTAATAGTCCTTTCTCTGTTCATACGTCGGTCCAACATGTGCAGGCAGGAATTCCCAACGGTGGAAACCATCGCATATCAGAGTGTGTTGGGGAGGCCATTCTGCCAGCTGCAACTCGAGGAGAGGTGTTCCTGGCTTTGTAGGAATGGATGAAGTGCATGCAAAGTTTCCTGGCCATTTCAGAATCTTCTGAAGATCGGTGGAAACATCAGGAACCTTTTCACAAATCTGATTGAACACTGCTGCCATGGCAGGGTGCATGGACCATCCCTCCCTCGGTGCCAGCGCGAACATCAATGTTTCTCCCATTGTCCGTCACCACCATGGTTTCCGATTGCAGTTGTCGCAGAGAAAGCCACACATCGATTTCTTGCTGCATGAACCGGAGCAGTCCTCCCCTGTGTGGTACTTTGTTCAGCCGAGGCAAGCCAGGTTTAGAACTGCGTGACGATCCCGCTGTGCCCTACACATGAGTATGATGGGAGCAGTACTTTTGTGGGAGGCTTGAGATGGTGGTGGGGAGGTGGAGGCGACATTGGGCAGGAGCCGCATTTTACAACTGAGGAGAAAGCGGCGTCTCCTCTCCAAGTTGTTTGGTGTGCCTGGGGGGCTGGAAGCACAATCACCCAGTGGGCCGTAAAGGACATGTACTGGCCCTGAACGTAGTACAGTTTCCCATTCGTCCTGCGCTGCCGTGCCCCTTGGAGCAAAACCGTAAGCTCAAGGACTGTGCCCACCATCTGTTCTACGTATTTATTAAGTGAGTTACTGCCTTTTTGCAAAAGAAATTACGGCTTGGACTCTCCATACGTCGCTCGCGACAAAAGAAGCCCATTAGTTCTCTGAATGTGCAGAGTCCACATTTTGGGAAAGGAGTGACCTGCAGGTACCAACAACTTGGACAGAGCAACGGTCACTGCTGCAACTTAGGAAATGGTTGGACTCATACTGTTGTACTCCTTTGCAATCGCCTCACTGAATGACGTGCTGGCTTCATGAGTAAGCAAGGAGCAGGAGCATCTGGACGGGAGATGATGTCAAAGAGGTAAGAGCTCCCTTCTGCGAGGTTGGTGGTAGCCTATACTGACTGCATGGCAATGTGTGCACTGGGCGCTGCTTGCTGCTGGCTTGTTGCTGCAGCGGCAGGATGGAGACCAGCCACATCTGAGCCCACGTTTCTCCCATTCCCAACCCGTACATGGTGACGCTGCCATGTGTTTGACGCAGGGCCGTGGTGCCAACGTTTACTTCCCTGGTCACGACTTCACTTTCTGCTTACAAGATTCTATCATATTACCCATATTCCAGCACCTCCGTTTCTTAGCAAAGAACTGCCACACCGCCGAGTATCCGAATTTTACCAGCCAACCTTGCTCCGTCACTGAGTGAGAACTGCCGCCACTGCCTTCCCTCGCTGAGCCCCCTGTGCCGCTACTATTCTTGACCTGGAGAACGGTGTTTATTTACCAACCCCCTGGCCGCTTGGCTCCCCGACCTCACAGACATGCTGCTATCCCCTGCTGACTCACGTCCAACACGACACTTATTTAAAGACCCACTTGCTGGCTAGCCCCGCTGCCTGATGGCATGCTGACGCCCTCTTCTCCTGGACGATATGAAGCCCTTGCCTCACCCGGCTCCCAAGTGCCCGGTCGCTACATCATCTATCTATTCGTGTTTTCAATCGTCCACTGCTGTCCTCATCAACCGGTCTGGTATGTGCGCAAGGCTGACCTCCTCACAACATGAACCTCCCATGGCACTCTCTATACATTCTAAACTTTCCGCCTACAGCAAGAAGCAGGGGATATTGCCCCATTTCTTCGCAGCCAAGTAGCTGCGACTGCCCTCCTCAAATTGTTCAACTCGCATATAGTGGCGCAGAGGGCCACACACATGAGTAGATCTCTGGCAGAGGGAAACCGATGGGACAGAGGTGGGTTGAGGACCATGTGAGGCGCCTGACCCACACCCGGCCATGCCCAACTAAGGGGTTGTGGTCTGACGTTTCCCACCGACTCATGGCTGGGTTTGTCAGATGGCATCTGGGAGGAAGAGGATGACCTAGACCACCAATCAAGAACCCTTGGGTTGCTCAGTCCAGCACACCGGTCCGCTAGATGACAGCGGCAGTTGTGGCCTCACCGAGTGACCCCTGCTGCGACGTCCCCCTATGCTGTGCTGCGACATGGGCCTCTCCAGGAATATTTGTGCCTCAGCCACTTGCATCGAAGACCTGCCACCACGATCGCTGTCTGACATACTGTTTTGTTCTAATATGTACAGACACGTTTGATGAAGAATCTGTTATATGTAAAAAACACATTACCCTGTATTTTACTGCAAAATGAAACCCAGTAACAACTGGTTAACCCTTGGATATAAATTAGGCGCTCCAAAATGGCCAGGGAATAATTATCTTTAGCTTAATTATCCTTCGGATATGAATTAATGTCAACAGATTTTCTTCCTGTGGCGGTGAAAAAGAAAGTTTCTTTTACTGAGTGTAACTACGAAAAATACTTGAGTTTAAAAACCCCTTGGATCAGTGGCGTAACAACCGGGGTATGCAGGGTATCAGTTGCTACGGCCCCTTCGCGCTTATTGTGGCCCCGGGCAGCTGCTACTGCGTCCGCTACCCCCGTTAAAGCCGCTCATAAGGGCCCGCCGGCAGTGAACTTAAAAGTTCACTGCGGCGGGCGGGGAGCTGCGGCCCAGCTCATACTCCCTCTGAACAAACACCCGCCCCCCCGGCCGAGCGTTCAGAGGCAGCGCTGCTCGGTAGTAGCAGACGGATGCGCCGATCGCTCCGCTCTGTTTACATCCCCCTGCCGGCCCTCTGTGGTCACGAGGGTCCGCGCAGCGGTCACGTCACACACAAAGTCACACGCGCCCGCAGCAGAGCGCAATGCTGCATGGAGAGCATCAAGGAGCGGAGCGAGCAGCCATTCGGGTTGAGCTTTGACCGAGGCTGATTAAGTTGTTTCTTAATTTTATCTACCCCAAAATGCGCTGCCTATAGCCCACCCATATGCCTGCCTATAGCCCCTCCATATGCCTGCTATAGCCCCCATATGCCTGCCTATAGCCCCCCATATTTCCCTTGCCCTATACCCCCCCATATGCCTGCCTATACCCCCCCATAGGCCTGCCTAAGCCCCCCCATATGCCTGCCTACTGCCCCACCAATGCTACCTAACCCCCCAATATGCCCTCCTATAGCCCCCATAGCCTGCCTATAGCCCCCATATGCCTGCCTATATCCCCCATCATTCCAGCTTATAGCCCCCATAGCCTGCCTATAGCACCCCAGTATGCCTGCCCTATACCCCCCATAATGCCTGCCAAATAGCCCCCCATATGCCCCCTGCCCAATAAATCCCACCCAAATGCCTGCCTATATCCCCATATGCCGCCGATAGCCCCCATATTCCTGCCAATGCCCCCATATGCCTGCCTATAGCCCCCATATGCCTGCCTATACCTCCCATATGCCTGCCTATACCCCCCAATAATGCCTGCCCTATACCCCCATAGCCTGCCTATACCCCCATATGCCTGCCTATAGCCCCCCAAATGCCTGCCTATACACCCATAATTATGCCTGCCTATACCCCCATATGCTTGCCTATAGCCCCCAATGCCTGCTATAGCCCCCAATATGCCTGCCTATTGCCCCCATATCCTGCCTATAGCCCCCATATGCCTGCCTGCCTTATACAGCCCCCTATAATGACCTGCCTGCCTATACAGCCCCCTATATGCCTGCCTTCCTGCCTGCTATACAGCCCCCCTATATCCTGCCTGCTGCTATACAAGCCCGCCTATATGCCTGCCTGCCTATACAGCCCCCTATCTGCCTGCTTTTCCTGCCTATAACAGCCCCCTAGCCTCCTCTTGCCTGCCAATACAGCCCCCAATTTCTGCCGTGCGCTGCGCTATAACAAGCCCCCTTATATGCCTGCCTGCGCCTATACAGCCCCTATATCCAGCCTGCCTAGACAGCCCCCATTAGCCTGCCTGTTAACACCCCCAATGCCTGCCTCTACACGCCCTATATGCACTACCTTCCCTATACCCCCACAAGCCTGCCGTATACCCCACAAGCCTCGTGTCTACTTATAGGGGCCCGTTTAGCTAACCTAAAACCCCAACCTATATGCCCTCTATAGGCCCACCTAACCCCTGTCTACCTGTATGGCTCCCTATAGCTAACTAAACCCTGCCTGCCTATATGGGCACTCTATTGGAGGCTACCTAACCTGCCTATTTGGGGCCCAATATATCCTATCTAAAGCCCTGCCTGCCTAAATGGACCCATTAGCCAGGGGGGGCAGGGCTGAAAAGTCAGGGATTCTAAGATTATTTGTGTCTAAATCAGCAGGACAAGTGTGACGGGAGAATGTCATCAAGTATGTCGGACATGGACCGGTAATCAGACAAAAGAGAAAGTCAACGACTGGTCAGAGAAACGTCACTCTGTGAGTCACAAGATGTAACTGCACTGTAAATCACTTATATGTCTGAACAGGCTGGTACACTGCGTCCTAACCAACAAAAAGGGTCACTGTATGGGGGTTATATACAGTCTGCAGAGCCTGTTACACTGCTGTCTAACAAAGGGTCACGTATGGTGTTAATACAGTCTCGAGCCGTGTACACTAGTAATACCACTTTAGGGTCACTTTTATTAAAAAATTTTTTATTATTAAACTTATTGGTCTTTGTGTACTGATCAGTAATAGTGTAGGGGTTATTTTTCAGTCACTAGTGGTGGAAATTTTGTGGTCGGTTTCTGGTGGTATAATCAGTCCTTATGTAATAGGTTTTTTTAATGTTGGTTTTGGTATGTGGATTTGATTGGAGCAGTATGATGGTGATATGTATTGGGGGAGGTATTTGCCCCTTGTATTAATCTACATTATAACACATGTCCGGACTGGTTGGGGAGGGGGGAAAAGGGGGGGGGGCCCCCACCAAAAGTTTGCATGGGGCCCTTTTTTCTCTAGTTAGCCCCTGCCCTTTGGGTGTAAATTGCGCCAAAGAATTTAGCCACCACAAACTACTAGTTTTTTACGTTTTTACAAGCGGTTGTTTTACGCCACACAACAAGAGATAAAATTGTAAAATTAAAATTTTCTTGTGAATTAGGCACAGGAAAAATTTTTTATTTTGGGTGAAAAAAGGGGGTTTTTTGGAGTCACCCCCGCTAAAAAAACAACGCTTTAAAATTAACCCCTGGATGTAAAAATTTCGCCAAAGAATTACCACCACAAACTACAGCTTTGTAGCGTGTTCAAAACGGTTTTTTTACCCCCCCCAACAAAAGATAAAATTGTAATTTAAACCTTTTTTTGTGAATTAGGCTACATGACCCAAAGGGACGCCATACTCTGTGTTTTCCTTGGGCCCAACCCCCCCAATCCCCCCCCCCCGAATCTAATAAAAAACACGGAGTACGGATTGGATAATTTTTTGGGCCCCAGCAGCCATTTTATTTAAAAACAATAAATAACATTAAAAAAATCAAATAAAAGTTTTAAAGCAAATGGCATACATACCCCTTTCCCCTAAAACGATAAAAACCCTTT
>JAODAL010072910.1:0-14931 GCA_025379985.1 Phyllomedusa bahiana | reverse complement strand
TTAAAATTCCCCCTTTTTTTTTAAACCTAAAAACCTTTTTTAAACCGGGGCCCTTTTCCCCGTTTTTTTTTTTTTTTTTTTTTTTTTTTGGTGGTGGGGTGTTGGGGGGGGGGGGGGGGGGGGGTATTTTTTCTTTTTATTTAATTTTTTTTTTTTGGGGGGGGGGGGGGGATTTTTTTAATTTTTGTTTTTTTGGGTTTTTTAAAAAATTAAACCTACCCATGTGTTTTGTCCCCGGATCCCAAACAACAGGGGAAAGGGCCCGGGCCCCAAACAGGGGAATAAAGTTTTAAAGGGCTTTGTAAGGTAATGAAAATTCTTTTTTATGTTTTTGTCAATTTAAACTCAGAAAAAAAATTTTTAGATTTGAATTTTTTGTTTTTAAACTATAAAAATACCAAAAATGTCCCACTTTTTAAAATCCACAAAATTTGGGAACACAGAAAAAAAAAGAAAACGTATTCCTTGATTCACATGAAATTTTAAAAAATTGTTTAAGGGTTTATTTTATTATCTTTTTTATATCTTTCAACTAATTTTTCTTCCACGTATAACTTAAATTTCTCAATCTATCTACCCCCTTCTATCTATCATCTATCTATTATCTATTTTTTCTATCTATCTTTTAAAATCCATATCAAACAAATCTATCTCTTATCTATCTACCCTTTTCAATCTTTTGTAAACGGTTCGGGGGATCCCCCGGGGCCCCGCAATTTTCTTTGGGGGTTTTTAAAGGTTAAAGGGGGGGGGCCAAACCCGCCGGGGAAACGGAATCAAGAAACCCCCCCCGGTTTAAAACCAGAGCCCGCCGCAAAGGGGGGGGGATGGACTTGCTGCGGCGTGGGGGGGCTACCAGGTCTTTTCCCCTTTTGACTTGATTTGCTTGGGGGGGGGGGGGTTGGGGCCCCGGGGGGGGGCCCAGGCGGGGGGGGGGGGTTACAAAAAAACTTTTAACCCAAAAGGCCCGAAATTTTGGGGGGGGGGACGGAAAATTTGGTGGGCGGGGGCAGAGGTTCTTTGGTCAGAGACGGACGAGGGTTTAAAGGGAGGGGGGAAAACGGGCCCAAGGTCAAACGGGGGGAAAGGAGGAAAACCGGTACACTAAATAAAAGCAATACGGACTGAAGGACACTCCAAACTTCAAAAGGCACCCCAAATCAATCGGGGAAAACAGGTGCCGGGGGGGGGAAATAACATTATATAGGCCCAAAGCGCCCGGAAAAAAAAAATTTACCGGGACACGGGCCCCTTTTTTAAAACTAGAACACCCTTTCGGCGCGCGCGCTGGGGGGCGTGCAGGCGCACGACGGCCCGGGCGGACAGGAACGCCGTTCCCCCGAGGGGGGCCCCCAGGTAAGCGACCCCGGCGGGGGGAAGGAATTTGGCCGCGGGTGCCCCCCGCATGCCCGCGCCGCGGCCCTGGCAGGCAGGGGAGGGCTGCAGGGGCGGGGCCGGGCCCCCGGGCGGCCCCCAAAGGGACAGTACCCCCCCCCCCCCCCCCTTATTTTCCCCCCTTTTTTTTTTTGAACCTAGCCGGAGATCGGGTTTGACAGATTGTTTTTCCCGGCCCCCCACAAAACGCCCCTCGGGCCCCCAACCCCCTTTCCCAGCGAGAGAAAAAAAACCGTTCCCCCTAACTGTTTTTCTGTGCCGGGGCACCTCCTTCCCTAAAAGATTTTTACCCATTGGGCCCCAAAGGGGGAAGGCGAGACAGCTCTGCGGGAGAAGCAAATTCAGCACCACAGGCTTGGGAGCGAGACAGGGAAAGGCGTTCGGGACACGCAGATTGGGAGGCAAGGGGGCTTTTTGGAAAAAACCGGGTTAAGCGACGAAAAGGACCCCCCAAAAGGGGCCCAAAATATTTGGGGCCCCAAAACTTGTAGCTGGGAACCTTAAAACGGTTTGAAACTGGCCGTTTGCCCAAACCCATCCCCGGGCTTAAAACGGGGGGGGTTTCCCCGGAAACCTACCCCCCCCTGAACTTTGAAACGAGTGGAACCCTGAAGCGGGGCCCCTAAACGGGTGCCCTGCCAAGTGATTTTGATGTCTCGAAGGGGCTTTCCAAACCGGCAGGAACGGGGACACAAGCGGCTAGGGGACGAGGGGGGCGGGGATGTAACCCAAACACAATAAAAAAGGGGGGGGCTTTAGCAGACTCCGAGTCTAGGGAATTGTATTAAATTCCGCCCAGGAAAAAGGGTTTCAGACCAAATTCCTCCCGGGCAGACACAAATGCGAAAGCTAAGCGCCAAAATTTTGGGTTGCCCCCTTCCACCCCCCCGTTGGTTTTGAGGGGGGTAGGCAGAGGGAAAAAGTCAGCGGGCCCCGAAACCTGAGTACAAAAGAGCCCGCCAAAATTTTAAGACAAAAAACGGGGACCCCCCTATCAGAGGTGTTGGGGCGGAGGGGAGCCCATGAAACCGAAAGATATGGTGGAAGAAAAAGGGGGCAAAATGGGGTAAACGAGGGAAACCCCCGGGGCAGGGCCAAAAAATAAAGCCTTTTTGGGAAAAACCCTGTCAACCCCCACCCAAATGACGGTTTTTTCGATAACCCGGGCGGTCAGTGCCCAAAAGCCCATGGGCAATATGGGCCACGGTTCTCAGGCACAGGAAAAGGCAAAAGGGTAGCCCCGGGGGTTGGGGCGGGGGGACCTTTTTAAACGAGCACAAGAGGCACGGCAGAGAACAAATTTCCCAAAAACGTCTTGCATGAGAGGGGGCCCCCCGTGTTTTGGGAAAGATGAGTTGTGGGGACTTGTGAACCCCGGGGAGGGCCCGCAGTTTGAGGCAAAAGGGTCCCCTTTTAAAGGTTTTCTGACCCGAAAAGCAGGACGGCGTGGGTTTCCCCGGAGGTACCTGTAAAAGGGGTTCACAGGAGCAGCGGCAAGAACCGTTCAGGAAAATAATGTCCCTGTGGGGGGTGGCCCAAAGCCCCACCGTACAGAATCGGGAAAGAGGGGTTCTGCCCTGACATTTTTTTCACCCCCGGTCGGAAGTGTAGGAGGAAAATTAAAAAGCGAGCGAAGAAAAGCGACCCACCTGGCTTGTCGGGGAAATTCAAACGCTGGGAAAGATTGCGTTTGAGAAGGTTCTTGTGCCCCCGTGTTATTTTCGAGGGGGTGGAGAGCCCCTTTTCCCAGGGGTGACGCCATTTTTCTGGGGCCCAAAATTTTATATCAAGAAGTTGGGGGTCCCCAATGGTTTTAGTTGCGCTCGGCGGGGGTGAAGGCCCTTGGGAAAAACCCCACACGTTCGCAACTTTCCCGAGGGGGGTTCTTTGAAAAGAAGGGCCCCGGGGCACCAAAAAGGGGAGGCGCCCGATTTTCTAAGACAAACGGGCGTGAGGGTCCGGATGAGAGGAACAGGAGCGGCAGAAAAATTTTGGGGTTTTTTAAGACGTTTTTGAATGCCTTTTTACCCTTTGGGGGGAGGCGGGTTTTTGGAGTCGGCACCCTTCTTGGTGGGGCAAACCCAAGGGTGCCCCCAAAGGGGATGCAATGAGGAAAATTGCCTATAATAGTTTGGAAAAAGCCTACAAAGCGCTAAATTTGGCCCGAAGGCCCACTGGACAGGCCTTTTGCGGGACGCTGAGAGCTTGGCGGGGTCCATTGAAGCCCTTGACCCAGACACGTGTACCCAAAAAAAGGGCATTGGGTGCGTTCGAACAGACACTTTTCCAGTTTGGAAAAAAGTTGGTAAACCGGAGCGTCTAAAGCCCCGGGTTGGGACATGGTGACGGGGGGTTTCTCCAGGCCCTGGAGAATAGATGAAAAGTCGCCCAGATAGACAATAACAAAAAAGAATAGCAGGCCCCGGGAAAGATCTCTTCCCCAAATTTTTTTGGGAAAAAAACCCCGGAGCGTTACGAACCAAAGGGCATAAACGAGATACTCAAAAGGGCCCACCCACGGGGGGAAAAAAGGCTTTTTTTCCACTCCCCCCCCTTTTTCGAAATGCAAAATCAAAATTGTAGGCCCCCACGGAGACCCAAATTTAGAAAAGTTTTTTTGCCCCACTTTGGCCCGATCAAAAAGCTCAAAGATAAAAGGCGGGGGGGGTCCCGATTCTTGACAGTTTTTTTTTGTTCGGGCCCACGGTAATCGTTACAGGGGGGGGAGGGCCCCCATTTTTCCCCTTCTCGCAAAGAAGGAACCCGGCTCCCGCGGGTGATAAAGACTTGCGGGATGAACTTTGCGAAGGTTCTTTTGGAATAGTGGGTTTTCTTTTGCCTTTTTTCCCCGGGGACGGAAAGGGGTAATCTCTGCCTCAGGAGGGTAGTACCAGGCTGCAGATAAATTTAGGGCAATCAAAGGGGCCGATGCGGGGGCAGAATTCGGCCTTTTTTTTCGGAGAAAAACCATCAGCATAGCCCCGGGTAAGGGGGGGAGGCAGACCTGGCAGGATTTTGTGGGTTTGGAAAAGGGGCAATCGGGAAAGGAGCGGGGGGGACTGCCCTGAGCATGTGAGTAAAGGGGGGGCCGGGGGGGGCCCCCAACGAAGAATCTCGCCTTTTTCCAATTCGGGGGCCCGGAGCGTGCTCTTGCAACCGGGGGCCCCCCCCCCCCAAAAGGGATCTCAGAAGGGATCGAGGCAGTACAAAAAAAATTTCATGTTCCTGATTTAACCCCCCCAAACCCTGCAAGATGAGGGGCGCAGTGCGGGAACCCAAATGGCACCCTTGGGCATTCGCCACGGAGGGAGGACACGAAAAAAGGGGTTTTTCTGCAGGGAGGCCCAATGGAAGAGGGTTTTTTTGGGGGGACACCAGTGCATGGCTAATAAAGTTTAAGGCGGGCCCCCCGAGCCCAGGAAGGGGGTTTTTCAGGAAAGGGTTTGTCCGGCGGGTTTCCGCAAAAAACCCAAAAAATGGTAAAGACGGGGGGGAGGCCCGCACTGACACCAAAGGGGTTTCCCCTCCCCTACGAGCCCTGGGTGGGGGGTTTTTTTTCCCGGGCGACCGGACAGTCTCCAAGAAGTGCCCCGGGAAACCCGCCGCACAAGAAGAAAAATGCCTGAGCCCGCCCGCTCGAGCTTTTCCCTGGGTCAGATGTCCCCTTTTCCACCGAAAGGGGTTCGCCCTCAAGAACCCTTTTGGCCCCGGAGGGAGTGGAGGGGGGCTGGTAGACGGGAAAGCTAAGCGGGTAGGGCTTGGTCGGGTGGCTCGCGTTGGAGGCGGAGTCCTTTTGTCTTTCGGCAAAACGGATATCGATCGGGGGGGCCCAAAACCGAATCAGTTCTTCCAATGGGGTTTGGGCAGGTCTCGACCCGCGAGCTCGTCCCTTAATAGCCCCGAGGGGCCTTGCCGGAAATTAGCCACCAGACCCTCTTTGTTCCGGGTCAAAACTCCGGGGCCCCCCGGGGGGTGCGGAACTGCAAAAGAAAACTGTCCCACAGTGGAGTCCCCCTGGGGGGAGGCGGAGCAATGCTGGGGCCCTGAGGAGGGGGACCGGGTTTTCCTAAAAGACAGCCCGGAACCCCCCTTTGGAGGAAGCTTGCAAGTTAGCCTTTTAGCGGATTTTCCTCGGTCCCACGGGCGGGGGCCCAGGCCAGAGCTTCGCCAGTTAGGAAAACAAAATAAAAAGGCGACTTTACCCCGCTCAGTGGGAAATTGTTTGTCCCCGGGAAATCTCGATGTGTATAGAACACTGACTGAAGAAACCTCCTCACTTTTTGGGGTCTCCATCATAGCAGGCGGGGAAACGGCAGATGCAGAGAAGGTCCCGGGGGCCAGAGCAGGAGGGGGCTGAGGGTGCA
This sequence comes from Phyllomedusa bahiana, assembly GCA_025379985.1. Taxonomy (NCBI): domain Eukaryota; kingdom Metazoa; phylum Chordata; class Amphibia; order Anura; family Hylidae; genus Phyllomedusa; species Phyllomedusa bahiana. The sequence goes on along the minus strand of JAODAL010072910.1, from coordinate 9,172 downwards.
GGAGCAACAGGTGCCCGGTGAGACGGGACGGTCGCAGGCGGGGGTAGATGAGCCCAAGGGTTTTGCAACTGGCCGCGAGCTGGTCGATGCGGACTCGCTTTGGGGGACGGCCCTGTAACGCCCGGGGGTTTTGGGGGAGAAAGGGACCCGGGGGAAACCATGGCCAGATTGGACTGTGGGCGGTACGGTGGGTCCGCTTGGGGCCCCCGCAAGGGTGGTAGTTAAGCCAGCCAGGGAAAAGGAAACTAAGTAAACCCCCCGGTTTAACCAGAGCCCGCCGCAAACGGGATTTGGGCTTGCTGCGGGGGTGAGGGTACCCGGTCGTTACCCCTGACGGACTTTTTTTTTTTTCTTGCGGTGGCGGCCGGGGTTTCAGGAGGTACAAAATCCCTAAAAACCCCAAAAGGGGTAGTCCCCGGGGCAGCAGAAGGGGCAGGGAGGCGGCAGAGGGGGCTGGTCAAAAGACGGACAGCGGTCAGGGCAGGGGGGGCAAACAGGGAAGGCAGGAACGTGGGGGGAACGGGGGCTGGTACAAGGATAAGCAAATACGGATGAAGGGGCACTCCAAACCCCCTTTACTAACACACCAAAAAATCTGGCAAAGGTGCCGGGGGCGGATACATTATATAGGAAACCCGCGCCCCCAATAAGCCAATTTACCCGGGGCACTGGCCCTTTAAATCTAGACCAGCCTTTGCGCCGCGCCGAAAGGGGGGCGCTTGCGGTATCGGCCCGGGGCGGAAGGGGGGAACCCCCGTTTTTTACCGGGGGGCGGGGGCCGGGAAGGGGAGCCGGCGGGGGGGACGTGGGGGGCCCGCGGGGGGGACCGCGATGCCCCCGCCACGGCCCCGGCAGGCCCGGGGGGAAAAGGCTGCAGGGGAAACGGCGGGCCCGCGGCCGCCCTGACCCAAACTCCTATCTTCTATCTATCAACTCTCTATTTTTCTATCTATCTACTTTTCTATCTATCTTCTATCTCATATCTCTCTATCTTCCCATCTACTATCTTTTCCCTTTTCTATTTTATCTATCTTCTCATATCAAACTATCTATCAGGGTATCTAAACTATCTATCATCCCATATCTATCTATCCAATCTATCTATCTATTATCTTTCCCATTATATCTATCTATCTTTTCTATCTAAATCTAAAATTTTTATTATCTATCTATCTATTTTATCTTTTCCCATATCTTTCTTTTCCTTTTTTTATATCTATCTATCTACTATCCCCTATCTATTTTATTATCATTATCCCCCTTTTCTATCTATAAAATCTTTATATCTATATAACTATCTATCTAACTATCTATATACTTTTTATCTATCTATCAAATTCCCTATGTATTTATCTATCTGTGATCTAATTATTTTTATATTTTTTTCCTAAACAAACTTTCTTTTCTTTTGTTTGACAGTGTGTCCTTACTGAGCAATCTCCAGACCTCTCATATTTTTACATTGGGAATACTCCCCCTTTTGCCCTGTAGTTTGCAATCTCCCCCCCCCCTCCTGAATTTCCTTTAAAAATTTTTACAGGGTGGGGACTGGATTTATGCTGCTGCTTTTTTTGGGGAAAAAGGTTTTTTATGGCTGTCGAACCAGTGACCCCTTTACTTGGGAATCAGCCCCAATAAAAACACTGTCTAAATTTGGGGAAGTGAGAACAGGTTTAATTAGTAAATAACAAAAAAGAAAAATTTTTCCCCCCCACCAGGAGGAAAAAAAGTAACAATGCAGAAAATAAGCAGAACTAAGGGAGTTTTAAGGTTAAAAATTTTTGATGAGGCAGCCCAAAATTTATTTTCAAAAAAAATGGTTGGGGGTCCCCCATGGAAAGGGTGTAGTGGATGGTGAGATATGGACCTGAAAGCAAAAGTTTTAAAACATTTTTTACCCCTTTTTTTTTGTTTATTTAAAAAAATATTTTTTAGGATGCGACTTTTTTGAGCACCCAAAAAATTTAATAAAATGTAAAAAAATGGGAAAAAAACTTATTAAGTGGGGGAAAAAAACAGTTTTCAACAAAAACATCCTGAATAACATTTGTGGAGTCTGTGAATTTGTTCTGAGAAATAGTATCGCCTCCATCAGATCCTGCATACATGACCTCACATCTGATCTCATTATTTGCAGGCTAGAGAACAGCCTCTTTACACTAACTTGGGTTGGGGGCAAAGCAGTGACCACAGGGGCAACATCTCTAACAATGTCAGGGTATAAAGGAATTGCCTCAGCCACAGTCAGTTCTGACGAACGGTTGAACTTCTACTTCTTTGAGAGCAAGTGAGAAGTTTTGCTGAAATCTGGTCAATCTGTTTGCCATGGGAGCGGAATCTTTTCCCCTGCGGTACCGCTTTGCCTGCTCCATGTCATCCAAATACTTTTCAAAATTAAACTGAAGATCTGGGAGCAGTAGCACTGGCCGGACGAACCCAATTCCTCTTTTTTCTATCACTGTATTGAACTAACTGGACCAATTTATTATATATTTTTTGGGAGTCGGTCCATTTTATAATGACTCCAACTCCTGCAAAATGGGCACCGACTCCGACTCCACGGCCCTGATCATTATACAGCAGATTGCTTTTAGCACTGGGTTGTCATCTGGCCTGGGGCCAAAATTCTGAAAGGCTGTCAATATAACTAGGTAGGTGTGCATAAAGAAATAAGCTCCATATGTCGGGCACCTCAGACCACCAGGGTTTTCTTTTAGTATCATGGAGGGAATAACAGGAATATTCCATTCTATTTTACAACCAATAAGATCCCCGAAGCCTGGAACAGGTTTATGCATCTGTGATGGACAGTAAATTGGGGCAGCTAACCTTCCAATATCAAGCGTCCCAATGAGGGAGTCTATAGTAATGTGTGATTTAGCTCCTACAGAGCTGCTTATTCTGTGATGAGAAGTTACATTTTTGATATTGAAAAGTTTATCATTCTCTAAAAATAGGAAATCCTGAAAAACAACCACATTATATGCAATTATACATTATTAACTGCAAATTTGTAACCCTGGCACGATAGAAGAGGAAATGTATGAGCGCACCACGTCCTCACATGGTGCAGATATTTATATACACAGCTGCTCATGCTGATGATTGCTGCTTTGCTGGACAGTAATATCTGACATTCCTGCTTATGTTTATAGTAATGCTTCCAAGGAGTCGGTGAAGAAAGGAAGAAGAGAGACCCCAAGTGGACAGCACTAATACTGCGGCTTAATACTTTAGGTGTGTGGGAAGTTTTGATTCATTAGGATCTGAGTCCTTCAGCAGTCGGTAAAATGAAAATGCAGAATCACTCACCTGACCACTGTATCCTTCTCCCACAGCAGCACAGGTAAGGTATGGACTCATAGAAAGTCTATTGGCAGGCTCTGAGTGGCCAACAGAGGAGCAGAGGAACCCTCCTCTTTTCTGTGGGTTCTTTAGTCATGGTGGGCCCTAAAGTTGCTTTTTAGGTAGAGCGGCGGAAAGCAATAGGCATGTGCAGTCATGTACAGTAGCTGTAGCGTGGGCTCCAAGACTCAACTTCACTGTTGGCCCCCAAAAAACATCTCCACTTGTTGACCCCATGAATCAGTTCCACTGTTGACCCCCAAGAACTATCTCTAGTTGTTGACACCAGGAAACAACTTCACGGTTGGGCGCCAAAAATTTACTCCACTGGTGGGCCCCAAGAACCAACAACTCCAATGGTGGGCCCAAAGAATAAACTAAACTAGTGGCTCCCAAGAATCAACTCCACTGGTGAGCCCCAAGAATAAACTAAACTAGTGGCTCCCAAGAATCAACTCCACTGGTGAGCCCCATGAATCAGTTCCACTGTTGACCCGCAAGAACTATCTCCAGTTGTTGACCCCATGAATCAACTTCACTGTTGGGCCCCCAAAATTGACTCCACTGGTGGGTCCCAAGAATCAACTCCCCTGGTGGGCGCAAAGAATCAACTAAACTAGTGGCTTCCTAGAATCACCTCCATTGGTGGGCCCCAAGAATCAACTCAACTGGTGGGCCCCAAGAATCAACTCCACTGGTGGGACCCAAGAATCAACTCCACTGGTGGGACTCAAGAATCAACTCCACTGGTGGACCCAAGAATCAACTTCACTGGTGGGTCCCAGGCTGCCAAATCAGACAATGAGTTTGCTATGATTTCTGAGGAGATCAGTTACAATTGGAAATTCTCTCCCTTAGTTTATTTGGGAGCTAAACACACTTGTATAACTGTACTCAGAACTCCTGTAGACCACCTAACACACCCCTCCTTTCTCAGCAGCCAATAAGAAACCAGATGCAACATTATAATTAAAAAATGGGAATATCCCTTTAAGTGCATATCACATATGCTTCCGTACAGCCGTAACAGTATATTTATGTTCAATACCTTCATAATAGGATGCACCAGCCACAGATTACGCTACACAGTGAACAAGCCTCCAATACAATCTTAAAGGAGTTGTCTCACTACAAGGATTGCTGCTTTTTGTGTTAAATATCTTGCAAAAACAAGTCACTTTGTAATATTCCAAATTTAGGATCCATAAACGGAAACTCCAGCGGGTACGTAAAGCTCTTCTTTATTCCATAAATAACATCACAGGACAGTGCAAATACAATTCAACGCCACTTTGTAATATATGTCTATTAATAGTGTCCTACCTATTCCTAGATATCTCCTCTTTTATGGGTTGCATCAGCTCCTCGGGTCACTATAACTACAGACCTGTTTGATCTCTCCTGATAGTCTTCCAGCACTGGTTGCTATAACCACAGACCTGTTTGATCTCTCCTGATAGCCTGCCAGCACTGGTTGCTATAGCTACAGACCTGGTTTCTACTGCAGCCAAGTAGAAACCAGTAAACACGCCCCTGAATTCAAAGTGAAACCAAGAAAACAGGATTGAGGTGAGATGAATCAATGTAGTGAAACAACCCTTTTAAAGGGGTGTTCTCACAAAGCAAAGTATACTGCACAAGTTGTCTCTCACTTAGCTCCGAGCAGCCTGTGCATGAGAGTGTGGGAGGTGATGCTTGCGGCTCCCAATTTACCTCTATGGGAGCTCCCGAATATAGCTGAGGGCACATATAAATGAAAGGAGAGAAGAGCTACTAGTGCCGCCAGGACCTGGATGAATACCTTTTCCCAGTCCTGAGCACCGCCCTCCTTATTCTCATGCACGGTTGGGTCGCAGCTAGCTTAGAGCCAACCCACGCAGTACACTTTGTTGAGTGGGAACACCCCTTTAGCAATGTACAAACCAAAAAGCAATGAGAGGAGAAAGTTAAGGAGGGGCAGAGTAGGAAGTGTCATGTGAACTTACAAGCCTGTAGAAACAGTGACCATGAGCAATGCAGCTGCATCGTGTCTGAAACATGGAAGACAATGATAACACATTTCTGTGATTGAGTCAGGATGATGGAGAGGTCTACAGCACAAATGGCTGAGCATCAGGGCTGTGGAGTCATCCATTTTGGTGGAGTCGGAGTCGTTATAAAATGGACCAACTGCGACTCCCAAAACATATAACAAATTGGTCCAGTTAGTTCAATGCAGTGCCAAGAGCAAGAGACATTGGGTCTGGCCAGTGCTACTGGAGGAGTTTAATTTTGAAAAGTATTTGGATGACATGGAGCAGGTAAAGCATTAACGCAGGGGAAAAGATTCCGCTCCCATAGCAAACAGAGTGACCAGATTTCAGCTACATTTTTCACTTTCTCTCAAAGAAGTAGAAGAGTTGAGTCGTTCGTCAGAACTAATTGCACATGAGGCAATTCCTTTATACCCTGACATTGTTAGAGATGTTGCCCATGTGGTCACCACTTTGCCCCCAAACCAAGTTAGTGTAGAGAGGCCGTTCACCAGCCTGGAAATAAAGAGCTCAGATGTGAGGTCATCTATGAATGAGGATAATATTTCTCAGAACAAATTCAGAGACTCCACAAATGTTATTCGGGATGTTTTTTGCCGAAAACTGTTTTTTCCCCATGTACTGCAGCGTTTTGCATATTTACAATTTAATAAAGTTTTTTTGTTTTCTAAAGTTGTATCCAATAAATATATTTACATCAAGAAGCAAAAGGATAACAAGGTTTTGACCTTGTGATTTTCAGGCTCCATATCTCACCATCCACTACAGCTTTGAATGTAAGACTCCTTCATTTTATCTTGGCTATCTCGTACATAACTTTCACTGCAACTACTTACATCTGCTTATTTCGCAGATCTTGTCATGTAAACTGATTGTTACTGTTTTGCTCCCGGTGGTGGAACAACTTTCCTTCTGTTACTACAAATTTTCAACCTGTTCTTACATTCCTAAAAAGCTCAGTGTGTTATTAGGCTGAATCCCAAGCGAAAGTACATTTGTTCGAGCAGCCATGAAGATTTCCCAAGAAAAGCGAAACAGCATCATCCAGCTCATCGATAGCAGCCTCTCAACCAAGAAAGCTGCCAAACTGCATCATGTGAGGCCCTGACAGCTGGAAGAATATGGAATGAAGTCCATCCCATTGTTCAAAAAAGCAAAGGTAAAAGCCGTGGCAAAATATCAAGTCAACAAGTCGCTCATCACAAGGTCGATCAGTTCTAACACGACAGACACGGCAGTGGAGGCGGCTCGTAGGCTTTGTAAGAGCGAGATCACAGACGTCCATGCAAGCATCGGGCAACACACATTACACAGGTCTGGAATGATGGCCCCAAAAAAAAAAAGTGAAGAAGCCGGATTCAATCCCCTTTATAAGAAGCTTGAATGAGTTTAAAAAAAAAGGAATGAAAATGGAAGATTGGGAAACGGGTGATTTGGGGCGAATGAGATAAAGTAAATTTAGACCGGGCTTTGATTGGGCAAATGGGTTTGGAAGAATCAAGGGAAAATGGGGCTAATGGATCGAGAAATTGAAGAAACTGATGGGTTCGGTGGAAGAAGCGTGAGGATATGGGGATGCTTCACAGCCAAAGATGTTGGATACTTGACCAGGATCGATGGTGATCTCAGTGCTGAGCTATATGTGAATATCCTATCCGTCATATACTCGAGTACTGTGGGTATGAAAAGGACAACATAGTGTTCCAGCAGGACAACAACCTGAAGCATACGTCGAGTTTGGTGAAGAAATGATCCGATGACAATGAAGCAGAGTTGCTGTATTTGCCTCCACAGTCCCCAGACTTCAACCCAATTGAACACTTGTGAGTAGAGTTAAAGAAAAAGCCGTATCCTTACCCAAGTGTAGTCTGCACCAACATTGGGAATGTGTAGAAGAGACCTGGGATCAGATTTTGTTCAGGACATGCTTGAATCTGATCCAGAGCCCAGAAGGATTCAGGCAGTATTGAAACTCAAAGGTGGATTTATCAAACACTAACAAAATAATAAAAATCGACATTTTGATTTTTTGGAGCAAAACAGTAACAATGCAGGTACAGGAAAGAATCTGCAGAACTCAGCAGATGCTAAATACTTGCAAGTCAAATTTATGTATAAGATTGGTAAGACGACTCTCTATAAAATTACAGTAGCCTCATGAACAAAGCTGCAGTGGATGGAGAGATATGGAGCCTGAAAGTAAAAAGTTCAAAAAATTGTTACCATTTTGCTTGTCAGTGTCTGTTCTACCAAAATAGCTTGATTATTGTATCATAAGGTGATAAAAGCCGGATGTTACCATTTTAATACAGTAAAGTTATCACTTAAACCTGCGCTGTGTATGAGGGAGTGGAAGTCGGAGTTGGAGTTGAGAGTTGGAGTCGGAGTTAGAGAAATTGAGGAGTCGAAGTCGGAGCTTTAGCTTATCAACGCCACAGCCCCGCTGAGAACTGAAGGTCTGTGCACGAGGAGCTAAGTGTGAAATTTGTGTGTGAAGCTTTACTTTGTTGCTGAAGGTGCACATCAACCATTGAGACATTGTGAATGATGATATTATGGTTATCTGCAGATACAAAGAAACAATTACACAATGAAGAGGAAAACAAAGAATCCTTTAACGTCCCGGTCACCGCTGTGTGTAAAGTAATACTGTATCTTCTTTTTAATAACTTAGAAGAGCCCTCCGAGGACTAATAACAGCTTCCCTGTGAAGGACCAAACTGCCAGAGTCCTCATCAAAAGGCAATGAAACCTTTACATTATTTATTACTTGAAGACAATTCTAAACTGATTATAAGGCAGATATTTTGGTCACTTTAATTAGGAGACAATAGTAAAAGTATAATGTATCAGTGTGATGATTTGGTAAATGAAGTCTAGATGCAAAGCTAAACATCAGTGGTCTTCAAACGGCGGCCCTCCAGCTGTTGGGAAACTACAACTCCCATCATGCCCACTGTTACAGATTATATAAATGCATGATGGGAGTTGTAGTTTCCCAACAGCTGGAGAGCCGCAATTTGAAGACCACTGAAGTAGATCTTTGATCTCACACGCCACCTGAAATTAACCAGTTAATAGGCTTCCTCCATAACTCTATAGACAGTAATCGAGAAGGCAGGGACAGTAATTAAAGTTGAACAAACAGTAAAAAGTTCTAGTTCGATTAGAACCTCAAACTTTTGTGTGTTTGGTTCAAGGTTCTATTCTAACTCGAACTCAAACCCCATTAAAGTCAATGGGAAAGGATGTTCAGGTTAATTTTTATACCAATACATGTAAGGAGATGCTGGAATTACCATCCATGACAGTAAACTAGATACAGGGAACAACTTAGTGAAGAAAGTTTGGCTCTAAGTGTCACAGAAAATAAATGAGAGGCTAAAATACTTCATTCCTTTCAATGGCTAACTGAAAAGATGAGGACAGCTTGCAAGCAGGGGCGTAGCTATAGAAGGTGCAGATGTAGCAGCTGCTATGGAGCCCTTCATCATGAGGGGACCCAAAAGCCCCTTTGACACATAGGAGATTTGGAGACGGTGTGTTATACAATTACTGACCCCACAAAACTGCAAAAACTGAACTTTTGGGCACTGAGTATGATGATATGAGTATGATATATATGAGAGTTAGGCATTATGTGAGCCTGCAAATCTCACCAAAAACAGCTTCTGGGTGTGGGAAAGATGCAGCCAGCAATACAAACCAACTATTGATGTCTATGGAGAGGAAAATGCTATCTAACTAAGAGCAGTCTGAAAAGTACAGAGAGTGAGCTGAAAAAAGGAGTCCCC
>JAODAL010072909.1:0-14931 GCA_025379985.1 Phyllomedusa bahiana | reverse complement strand
TTGCATTGTTTTTGGCGCCACACAGCATTCCCTATATATTATTTTTAAAATGGAGTTTGACCATATTTTTTTTTTTTGACTGTTTGCGGAAAGGGTGGCCCCATTTTGTTTTTTACACCCCACCCAATTGCAGGGTTTTTAATCAACGGGTTTTGTGGTGGAGTCTTCTCTCCCTGAAATTTTGGGGGGGTCTGAACCACCAAAGGGAAGGAAATTTACGGGGAGTATTTCCCCCATCTGGATTGAAGTACTTGCTTTGGATAGATGGGTTTTTTTCAGTTTTGTTGAAAAAAACACTAAGAACCTTAAAATTTCTGTATTCCAAAGGGCAAAAAATGCTTTTCCGGGAAAAATTCCTGGGTCCCTTTTGACTGTTTTTAGTCCCTGTAGAGTGCTGTTGAAATTCTTTTGTGTTTAATTGTTTTGACCGCCACGCTGGTTTTTATTTTTTTTAAAAAAGGGAAGTGCTGACCGTTTTTTTTTTGACCCCTCAGGTGCACCCTTTTCCCCTTTGAATGATGAATGGTGCTGCACCCACCATAATTGACGCCATAGGCCTTTTAAAAGTCTTACCCGAGGGGGATTCCTCTATCAGCCACAAATAAACTAAAAACCCCAATTAAACCCCCACAGTTTTTTTTCTTTGAAAACTTTTTACTCAGAACAAAAATATGTCCCCCTCCCAACCTTTTAACAACCCTTTTCTCACACATGTCAAGGTCTTTAAAATAAAAAAAAAAGCAAAAAAAAATCTTCTTTCAACTTTTCTTCTTAAAATTTGGAGTGACCTTTAGTATAAAAAATCTTAAAATCTCTGTTTTAAATTTTTTCCCTTTGTTTTTCCCAAGTAACTTTGGTTATTAAATCTCTTTAAAAAAAACCCCTAAAAACAACTAGCACTCTCCTGATTTTATAGCTAATCTTGAATAAATCGAAAATTGTGGAAAAAATTCATTAGCCAATTACCAAACAACTGACAAAAGGAAAAATATTTGTTCTTTGTCTTCCCCGGAGGTCGGGGCCCCTTTTAAATTTTAAAGCTTATTGGGAAAAATTACCCAAAAAAGAACGGAAGAACAGAGACTTGGTTGTAAGATCTAAAAGTCTTCATCGCGGGCCAGCTTTTTGTCTTTTAGTTCGATCAGGTCCCCCCCCCTCATTTTCGGAACAATCCCGTCTAGGGCGTTGCCCATTTTTTGGGCGTTTCATTTTGGGTTTTGTCGCAAAAAATTTAGTCCATTTGCCAGTTTCTAAAATTAAATCAAAAATGGACAATCCCAATACATTGGAAAATTGACCCCAGGATCAAGTTGATTCAGATGCAACTTTTTTTTTATTTTGGTTAACACATACAATTTTCATACAGGTTGGTTTTGGGAATGGGGTAACTTTAACATCATCATCATTATTATTTTTTTATCACAATTTGAAATACCATTTTTAATTTAATTTTTAACATCAATTAGTTTACTTCGATAAACATACTTTCTAGGTAACAGTAACCTTTACATTATCTTGTTTTATGACTAATAATTAATTTCGACATCACCTGAAAAAATCAGTCTTTTTAAAGTATTTAATTTGACAAGAAAAAAAACTTACTAATCATTTTTTTAATCATTAAAAAAATAGGAAAACAGATTTTTATTTGCAGAGGTGGGGAAAAAATCTGGGGACCTCTTAATGGCGTTTGGTTGGGAATTAAGTAAAGGATGTTACGTTTAATCATCTGTTTCCATAATATTTAAAAAAATGTGTATATCAGTGATTAGAAATTTGGAGGGACAAAAATGAACCAAAAAAGAATAGACGGGCTAAAATCTTTAGATAAAAAAAACATAACAATATGATTTCATTACTTGTTCTGTTGGAAATTATAATCCCTTTTTTATTTAAGAATAATAAAAACTAATTAAAAAACCCTTTTAAAACCCTTTTCGTGGTTCGTATAGTTTCACTAGCAAACAATTTTACTAATTTCTAATTCCCGGAAAGGGGTACAAAAATAGCTTCCTATTTAAATTTTTATTTTGGAGAAATGAAAAGTGAACGGGGTATTTAAAAATCAAATTAGCACAGGTGGAAAACATAAAAAAGCGCTCTAACTAGGCTGAGACAAAGGGGCCAGTCCGAAAGAAAACACTAGCATGGGGCTTGGTGTCAGCCAGCTTGGTTTTTTCTGTACCCCAAGGCTGAAAACCCAAAACCCTAGCGCTATTTAAAACAAAGCGTCTGTCAATCGCCTCTAGTTGGAAAATAATAAAAAGCTAAAAAAGAAATTCACTTACCAGACAAATTTTTATTAAAATAAACACTCCGGACACCAGCCTCTTTGACCCTTTTATTTTAAAAAAATGGATCAACGCTGGTCCTATGTCAATAAAAATTATGTTAATGGAGAAAAACGCCGAAAAAAACCCGAAGCATAAAAGTACTAAATTCTTTCCCTTGCATCCCCTGAAAATCAGCCTGCACGGAAGGGTTCGGACTGTACAATATGATTTGAGGGCCACTTTAAAAAAAACCATGGGAAGTTTGTACAGAAGTGAAAACTTTAGGAGGGGTGCAAAAAACAAAAATTTAAAAATTTTTTGTTTCAAATTCTGTAGGACTGAGTGGTGGGGGGGAGAATCATCAAAGGATGGGAAAAAAAGGGAAAGTGAACGATTGATCAGGAAAACCCCATCTGTGGTACTTGGTATAACTGCACTGTATCACTTTCATGTCTTAGTGCACCTGTCTACACAACTTATTTATATAGTCATGTTTGGGGAAATTTTGGGCTTTTATGCTGATCCTTTTCAGTAACAGTAAAGGCTTATTTTTCAATCCTATTAATGGTTATTTTTGTTCTGGCGTAAAATAGGAAAGTAGAAGCATTATTGGTAACATTGGACTTGGTACAGAGGGATTTTTTTGGTTTGGAAAATTTATGATGGGAGAGAGGGGCCCCAAATTTTCTAAAAAAATTGGGGTTCGGTAACTTCCCCCAAATTTTTCCCGAAAAAATTTTCGTTTGGGTTTCCGAATTTTTTCGGCACAAATTTCCTTTTTAAAAACAGCTTTTTCCAGGTCCCCAGGGGCCTGCGGGTGGGTAAAAACGTTGTGCCTTGTTTAAATATGAAAGGGGGGCGCTTGGTTTGGTCTTAATACAAGGGTTGTGTTTTAGTAGGGACAGACATGACTGCGCCGTTTCTTAGAATCGCTTCACTATAAATTCCCTGGGCACTTAAGAGGGAAAAAACCTCCCAAAAAAACTAAAGCGGGAATTTTGCTGTTAAAGTCATGCTAGCGAAAGCTGGAAAAAAAAAAAGGGCTAAAGGGGGTTTAAGGTGGCAACATTAGTGAAGAGTGTGGGGTGACGGCGGCCCCAACGCAGCATGAGGCAGGCAGTGGAAATGCCCATTCGGAGGCGGCAAAACGTTTTGGGCCCACGAGTGGCAAAATGAAAAGTGGGGAAAGGTAAGGCGGCGCATTTATGGGGTTTCAGACAGTGGCAAAATGCCCTTTTGGGGGGGAAAAAAACGTTTTAGGGCACGGGAGTGGCAAAAATCACACGTGGTGGGAAAGGTCAGGGCCCCGCAGCGTATGGGTCAGGCGGTGGCAAAAAGGACATTATGGAGGCGGAAAAAACGGATTGGGGCCACAGAGTGGAAATGATACAGTGTGGGGTCAGGGCCGGCGCAGTATGGGGGTCGACAGTGGCACAATGACATTAGGAGGCGGAAAAAAACAGTTTTAGGCCCAGGGGGCACAATGATACAGTGTGGGGGTTTCCGGCGGGGCGCAGTATGGGGTTTCAGGAAGTGGCACAATGACATTAGGGAAAGGCGGAAAAAAACCATTTTTTGGCCCAACAGAGTGGCACAATGTTTCAGTGTGGAGGTCCGGCGGCGCAGTTTAGGTCAGACAGTGGCACAATGACATTATGGAGGCGGAAAAAAGTTTTTGGGCACGGGTTTTGGGCACAATCACCCCAGTGTGGGGGGGCCCGGGGGGCGCATTTGGGAGGTCAGGACGGGGCACTTGGCATCTGGAGGTGGCAAAAAGAAATTGGGCCCACAGAGTGGCAAAATGATACAGTGTGGGGGTCCCCGGCGGCAGCAGTATGGGTCAGACAGTGGCAAAATGGATTTGGAGGGGGGAAAAACGTATTAGGCCACGGGTGTGGCACAATGATACAGTGGGGAGGTCACGGCGCGCGTTTGGGTAGACAGTGGCAAAATTAAAAATTTTGGGGAGGTGGCAAAAAAAAGGAGTTGGCACGTGTGGGGGGCAGGGCAGAAACCCACGGCAGGGGCATGAGGTCAGACAGTGGCACAATGCCCCGGTGTGGAGGGAAAGACAGGGTACAGCAGCAGCATGGGGTCAGAGAGTGGCAAAATTTGACTTCTGCAGGTGGAAAAAATTGTTTTTAGGCCACGGGCCCGGCAAAATTTGACTGAGAGGGGGGTTTCCCCGGGGGCCCGCGCTTGAGGTCAGGCAGTGGCAAAAAAGACAGGAGGGGGGGTGATGCAGGGGGAAAACAGCATGAGGTCAGGGGGGGGCACAATGACATTCTGCAGGGGGCAAAATTTGTTTTTGGGCCCAAAGGCGGCAAATGACTGAGAGCGGAGGTCACGGCGGCAGAGAAATGAGGTCGGGGGGAGTGGCCACAATGCCCAGGGGGTGGAGGTGATGACAGGAGCAACAGCTTTGGGGGGTCAGAGAGTGGCACGGGCCCATTTGGAGGTGGAAAAACCGTACCAGGCGCGGAGTTGGCACAATGACACGTGTGGATGTCAGGGGCAACAGCAACAGCAGCGCGGGATGAGCACTTTGGTTTTGGACAAGGGAAAAAGTGTTGGGGGGTGGGTGGCAAACCAGTCCCGGGTTTTAAAGACGGTGGAGGCAGATGGGGGAAACTATCAGCAGATGTGGGGCATCAGGCGGGGGGCGGCATAAATTTAGTGGCTGGGGGGGGGCAGGTATTTTTAAAACCCAGACTGACCCTAAGCATTGGGTGGGGAAAACCGGGCCGATCCACGCCTGATTCTTCTTGAAAAGGTCAGTCGTTCAACATTTCCCGGGGAAACAAGCGGGTTTTTCCTTGGGGTAACAGGGCCCCCGCCGCACTGAACACCCGCCCCGATGCCAACTACGGGCCCGGGCAGGCAGCTTCTCCACTGAAAAACTCGGCAAGTTGCGGCCACACTTTCCATTTTGGGGGCCCCAGTAGTAGCGGATCTTCAAACTGGGGTGGCGGTTTTCCCTGCCCAAAGTAGGCCACAACCTTTTGGGTTTCGGGAATGCTCAATGTTCCGGGCTGCTGGGGCGGCTGCTGCTGGGTGATCCCCTTCCTTTCACTAGGGGGGGGAAAGGGAAAGTGCTCATTAGTGACCCCGACTTGGGTTTTTACTGTGATGGAGCTGGAAAACTGCCCTCCCCCCCCACCTTCCCCCAGCAGCCGGGGGCCAGTTGTACGGGCGTGGGAACCCCCCGGTCGGGACCTGTCAGAGGGGGACGTTGCGCACATGGGCAGCGGCCAACTGTTTTCGGGGATTTCCCTAAAGTTTTTGGGATTTTGGGTTTTTTCCCCTCTCAATAGGGGGAAAAAGGCCCCCTTTTTTGGAAGGTAGCGAGGGTAAATAGGGGGAGAGCCAGTAGTCTTTCCCTCTGCCGGATGCTGACTTTTCGGCTGTCCTACCCAGGCAAATAAAGCATGCTGGGGACATCGGGCACAAGGGGATCCGGGGGGTCCCGGGCCTCCATTTCCCCTGTAAAATGCCACGGTGTTTGGGGAGTCTTTGCCTCGTTTTCCCTCACCCCAAATCCACCTCCTCCAGCTGTCCTGCTCCTCCTCTTTTGTCACCGGGGGTAAAAAATCCCCTCTTTTCACCAGACAATGTTTTGTTTAAATTGTCCCCTCTCCTCCTCCTCCCCCAAATTTCGTCCCCCCCGGGAAAATCATTTTGGCCCACGAGATTTTGTCGCCCATCCCCGGGCCCCCTGCCCAGACAGTTTTTTTCAGTTTCTGTTCCGGGCCCAGGGAAGCAGTGGAAGGACTTTTATTCACCCCGTAGTCTGGCGACTGACAAAAACGTGGCCTCCTCGAATGGCCTCAAAAAAACGGAGGTGTACGAAATGAGTTTGCCACGGGGTGACATAAAATTTTTTCACAGGGGGGGAAACTTCTTTTCTGCCTGGTTAATCCAAAAAAATCGTTAAGGGGGCCTTTCTCTGTTCTACTTTCGGTCCAAAATGTGCAGGCGGGAATTCCAGCGGGTGGAAAAAAAATCGCATTTCAAAAGGTGTTGGGGGGGGCCCGTTCTCCCCTTGAAATTTCGAGGAGGGTGTTCCTGGTTTTTGTACGAAGGGGATAAAGTGCATGACATTTTCCCTGGCCATTTTCAGAATGTTTCGGGAAAAGGATCGGGGGAAAGGGACTTCGGAAACCCTTTTTTTACAACCAGTTTAAACCCCTTTTTGCGCCATGCAGGGCGAAATGGCCCCTTCCCCCCCGGGGTTGCAGCGGGACACCATTTTCCCCCCCAAAAATTGTCCGCACCATGGTTCCGATTTGCGGGTTGGGGGGGGGGGGGAAAACCACACATCAAATTTCTTGTGCATGACGCGGGGGCGTTCCTCCCTGTGTGATTTTCGTTCGCCGAGGAAAGGGCTAGGTGTAGAACTGCGTGACACCGCTGTGCCTAAAATGTGGTTTGATGGGCAGTACTTGTGGAGGTTTTGGGGGGTGGTGGGGGTGGAGGAGGGGGGGGCGGGGGGGCATTGGGAGGAGCGCAGTTTGACAAGTGGGGAGGGGAAAACGGCGTTCCTTCCAAGTTGTTGGTGTGCCTGGGCAGGAAACAATTCACCCAGTGGGCCCGTAAAGGACATGTACTGGCCCTGACCGTAAATTACAGGCCCCCCCGGCGTTTGCGCTTTCCGTGTTTCCCCCGGGAAAAAAACCCATTAAACTCAAGGGCGGACCCCCTTTTGTTCTAAATATTTTTATGAAGTGTGGTACTGCCCTTTTTTGGGAAAAAAAAATTAGGCTTGGGGAAATTTTCCATTCGGTTGGCCCCAAGCCTTAGTTTCTGAAGGTGCGATCCACCCTTTGGAAAGGGGGGGGACTGCTTTCCAAAAAACTTGGACAGGAGCCGGGGCAGTGACTGCACCTTTGGTTTGGGTTTGGGGCATACTGTTGTCTCTTTACAAACGCCTTCTGAAAGACTGCTGGCGCCATGAGTAGCGAGGGCAGGAGATCTGGACCGGGGGGGAGGAGTCAAAGAGAAAAGCTGCCTTCTGAGGGGTGGGGGAGCCCCTTGGGCTGGCCCGGGAAAAGGCTTTCGTGCCCTTTGGGGCTGCTGGGTGCTGCGCCGGCAGGTTTGGCCACCCTTTGAGCCCCCGTTTTTTCCCCCGGCCCAGGGTTTGGGGAAAGCTGCATGTGTTGACGCAGGGCCGTTGTGCCCAAAGTTAGCTCCCCGGCCACGCTTCACTTTTTTGCCCCCAAAATTTACATATACCCAAAAATTTGGCCCCCTCCGGTTCTTAAACCCAAAAAACTGCCAAAACCCCCGAGTAGCTGATTTTACCCAAAAGCTCCGCACGAGTGACCTTTCTGCCCCCGGGGTGCCTGCTGGCCCCGGGGCCGCTACTTTCTTGGACCCGCGAAACGGGTTTTCTAACCCCCTGGCCCCTTGGCTTCCCCGGGGGGCCTCCCCTGGTGCTACCCTGCTGACTCCCCGGCCCACAAACCCCTTTTCTGGCGCGCCGGCCTGACGCGGCAAAATGACGGGCCCTTTTCCTGACGAGGGTGAAGCCCCTTTCTTCCCCGGCTCCCAAGTGCGGTCGGCCCACATCATCATCTATTTGTTTTTTCTTTGGGCACTTTTGTCTCTCCCCCCGGTCTTGGTAAGCGAGGGTGACCTTCACCCAAAAGACCTCCCTTTCCCCCTCTCCACAAATTTTACTTTGGGCCCCCTACTGCAAAAAAAGCTGGGGATATTGGCCCCATTTCTTTCGCTGCCCCCGGGAGCTGCTGACTGCCCCCTCAAAAATTTTTTATCCTCGCTATATAGTGGCGCTGAGCCCCGGGGCCACATAGTAGATTTCCCCGGCCTTTGGGGGCTGGAAAGGGGCAGGGCGGGTAGGGACAGGGGGGGGCCGCTGACCCCCTCCCGGGCCTTTCCAAAATAAGTGGTTTTGTCTGGGTTCCCCCCGACTCTTGGCCCGGGGGGTTTTCAGATGTCATCTGGGAGGAAGAGGATGAAGTAGTAAAACCCAAACAAGAAAACCCCTTTGGGTTTTCTGAACAAAACACGGCCGCTAGATTTACGCGGGAGTTGTGGCCCCCACCGAGTGCCCCTGCTGCGAGGGCCCCTTGCTGTGCTGCGACCTGGGGCCCCTTTCTTGAAAGTTTGTGCCCCCTGCCACTCGCAGTTGCAGACCTGCCACCCCTTTTGTTGACATTTCTGTTTGTTTTTTTTTTTAAAAAAGTACAGGGCACTGTTTGATGAAGGGTTTTCTTTTTTTATTTTTTGATTATAAAAATACACCCTGTTTTTTGGAACCAAATGAACCCAGTAACAAGTTGGGGGAAACCCCTTTGGTTTTAAAAGGGGCTCCCACCAAAAGGCCAGGAAAAAATTTTTTGTATGTGGGCGTTTACGCATGTGTGGGTTTTTCTAAATGTTTAAAGCCAAAAACCCGGGTTAAATTTTTCCCTTTGTTGTGGAAAATTTTGCTACAAGAAAAAAGTATATATTTCGGTGGTTTAAAAAGACGGGTTTTTTTTGTCGCACAGCAGCAAAAAACAATTAAACCCCTGGATGTAAAATTTTCGCCAAAAAAATTGGCCGCACCCAAATTTTTTAGCGTGTTACAAAAATTTCGTGGGTTTTTTAGCCACACAACAAGAGATACAGTTGTAATTTGCCCTTTTCTTGTGAATTAGGGTACCAAAAAAATTTTATATAAAATTTTGGGGTTGAAAAAGCGGTTTATTTTTGTCAGCCCCCGCAAAAACAACGCTTAAAATTTTAAACCCCCGGATTGGGAAATTGCGCCCAAAGAATTTAGCCGCCCCAAAAAAATAGTTTGGTGTTACAATTGCGTTTTTTTCTTCGCCAACAAAAAAGAGATAAAAGTTGTAATTTGCCTTTTCTTGTGAATTTTGGCTACCAAAAAAAAAATTTTTATATTTGGCGTGAAAAAGACGGGTTTAAATTTTTTTTCAGCACACCCCGCAAAAAAAAAACGCTTAATTAAACCCCCGGATGTAAAATTTCGCCCCAAAAATTGGAAAACCCAAACTTAGTAGCGGGTTTCAATTTCGTGTTTTTACGGGGAAAACAACAAGAGATACGTTGTAATTTGCCCCTTTTCTTGTGATTTTTTACCAAAAAAAATTTTTATATATTTGGGTTGAAAAAGACGGTTTTTTTTTGTCAGCCACCCGCAAAACAAGCTTAAAATTTTTTCCCCTGGAATTAAAATTTCGCCCAAAAAAAATTTAGCCCCACAAAAAAAGTAGGTGTTAAATTGGGGTTTTTTTCTACGCCACCAACAAGGATACGTTGTAATTTTTCCCTTTTCTTGTGAATTAGGTACCAAAAAAAAAAATATATATTTGGCGTTGAAAAAGAGGTTTATTTTTGTCAGCACACCAGCAAAACAAAAGCTTAATTAACCCCGGGGTGTAAATTGCGCCAAAAAATTAGCCGCAAAAAACTAGTAGGTGGTTTCAAATTTCGTTTTTTTTACGCACACAACAAAAAGAACAGTTGTAATTTGCCTTTTTCTTTTGAATTAGGTTTCCAAAAAAAAATTTATATATTTGGCCCTTGGGAAAAAAACGGTTTATTTTTGTCAGCACACCAGCAAAAAAAACGTTAATTTAAAAACCCCCATGTAAATTGCGCAATAGAATTCAGCAGCCAAAAATTTAAGTGGTATTTGTATTGTAAAAAAGCGGTTTTTTTAAATTTAATAAAAACAGGAAATGGCTTAGATTTTTTTCCCCCTTGGGTATTGAATGTTTTATGCGCTGCAGGGGGACCCACCCGGATTTCAAAATCCAATACCCCCAAAAAAACCAAAAAATAGCACATTCGAGAACAGTCTCTGAGACAAGTGAGACACCCCACAGAAATTTGCTGTTAAAAATTTTGTTTTCAGAAAGCGTACCCCGCTGGCACCTTCCCTATCGTTCAGTGGAGGAGTGTGAGCTCCCAAAAACGGGGGGCGCTCGGTTTTTTATAGTGCGGTGACGTCACAGAATTCCCCCGGTCTCTGATTTGGGTTTAAACTCTGCACATGCCCACAGGCTATCCCCTTCTTCCCCCAATGCTTTGCCCCATGTAGCCCTGTCTCGCCCATTTTATCAATAAAAAGGCAAACTTCGTTAAACCCAAAGTACCCCAAAGTTCGACTTCGGTCCAACCCCGAATTTTTCCCTTTAAAATTCTAAACGAAATTCCATTTTCTTTAGAAACAATTCCCCCCATTCTAAGGGGTGAAAAATATGGTTGGCCCCTTGGTCCCTTTTTTATCTAGAAATTTTCCATAAACTTTTAAATAAACAGGTACCATAAATTTCCCGTTGTCGGGGAAAAGGGGCTGGCGGGGGGGAAGGCCCCCCCCCCCAAATAAGCCTGCTTTTGGGTTTCCCAGCCGTCTTTAGTCCACCCCGGGTATAAATTAATCACGGTAATTAACAGAGGCAAAAAACCCCCAAAAAGCAAATAATTGGCTTTAGCGTGATGTCCAAGTTTGGAAGAAAAAAAGGGAAAAAAAAGGGGGGACGGGAAAGAGATTTATTTGTTTGGAATTGGAGACCAGAAAAGGGTTTGGAAAATACTTTTTTTCTTTTAAATTTGGGGGTTCCCAAGACCCTTCCTATTTTTTTCTCAGAAAGTGAAAAGACCCTTCTTTTGCTGCAGAGGGCCTTTGATTTAAATTCAAGACGGCAGAAACCCATTAAAACATTTTAGAAAAATTTTGGGAAAGAAATCATTTTTTTATTTATTTTGTTTTTGAACTAATAAATAGGTTTAAATTTTGAAAAATTTCAGCTGCAGGGCAAAAAAAAATTTAAAATTTAAAAACAAACTTGCCACAGGGGTTGAAAAATTTTAATTTTACGACTGAAATTTTACACACATTTCATACATTTTAAAAATTTTTAATTTAATTAAATTTTTGAATTATCTTCATATATGTGGGTTAAAAACAAAATTTTTAACTTTGTTTTTTTTCTTTTTTCCTCATGCGGGTTGTTACAAACTGTTTTCTACTTTTTGATCGGGGACATTAAAGAATTTTTTGTACCCTTTAAGTAAAAACCCATGACAAAATTTTTTAAGTTTTAAGCTTTTCTTCACATGTCTTTTGACGGAACCTTTTCCTGAATATTGCCCAAAACTGTTCCTCATACTCAACAATTAATAATTGGGACGAATGGCAAAATTGATATCAGTTGCCATGGCCCCGGGGGAAGCTTCATGCGGCTTCTGTACTCCCATTTTTGTACAACAAGGGTATGTTCCCCACGACTTTTTGGTTTCCATTTTGGATCCTTTTTGGATATAAAAATCGCATCCAAATATAAACCTTAAAGGGAAATCCAAAACGCACCCAAAACACCGGGGGAAGCGTGGTTTCTTTTTTGGCCCTGCAGCAGTTTTTTCACCTTATGTTTTAAATAGGGGGCCTATTGTTTTTTCCCGGATCAAGAATTGACCTGATTTTTCTTAGCCCGACCCAAAAAGGAACGGGATACAAAGATGAAGAAAACCCCCATCGGCGATCCTGTCTGAACATGGATGTGTTTTTTTACTTTGGCAAGCAATGAAAAATCACACTGCACTTTTGTTTGGGATGCGTTTTTGGGGGCCCGTTAGGATACATAAAAAACATATTTCAAAAGGGGAAAAAAAACACCCCCGGGGGTTAAAAGTTATAAATTTAGAAAAAACCTATTTGGCGTACAAAGGTACTCCCATAATGGGAAAAAGTGTTCGTGCCACCAAAATTTTCACGTACCTGGGGGGAAAAATTTTTTTAAAGGGTTTAAAAAAAAAAATAAAAAAAATTTTAAAAAACAAAAAAATATTAAAAAAATTTAAATTCCCCCCCCCTTTGCTTTTTTAACCCAAAAAAAAATTGAAAACGTTACACAAAATTGGGTTATCCCCAACTTTATTATTAAATTTCCTTCTACTAATCCATTTTTGGGTTAGTGAACATCGTAAAGGAAAAAAACCCAAAACCCCAAAAATTTGGGGGGGGGGGTTGAAATTTCATGCTTTTAAAAAAAAATTTTGGGAAAAAAAGTGAAAAAGAATTGAAGTATCCCAAAACGGTACAAAAAAAAAATTACACTTCAGCCGGTAAAACAATGGGGCCAAAGTTATTGGTTACAGAAAATAGCATTTAAAAAAAAAGGAAAAAAAAATAAAGTTTTTTAGGGGGTACTTAAACAAAAAAAAAATTACAAAAATTTTATAGAGATAAAAAAATACAAACTTGTTTCCCCCAAAAAAAAAACTTATGGCATGTAATGAAAAAAAATAAAAAAAAATTATGGCCCCTTGGGGAAAGGGGGGGGGGGGGAAAAAACAAAAATCCAAAAAAGGCTTTTGAAACCCCCCGGGAAAAAAAACAGCCTCCCTCTTATTCCGCTCCCACCACTTTGCATTTTTATCTGTGCACCGGTGAAAATCATTTAAAGAAGCCATTTTTTTTTTCACATTAACCCTAAAATTTTCCTAGGAGACTTCATAAATTTAAATTTAATTTTTTTCGGTTGGAAAAAAAAAAACATATGTCCATCAAGTTCAACCAATGGGGGGAAAAAGTGACATTGATCACTTATACTAATAAATCCCTTGTATTTTATAAGTGGGGGTTTAAATTTTAAAAATGTAACTTTGGGAAATTTTAAAAATTTTTTCCCCCTTTAAAGACAGGTTATTTTTTTTTACCTCGTTGTTTTTTTTATCCTGCCTTCCCAGACCATTACTTTTTTTAAATTTTTTTTACTTTTAAATATGAAGGCTTTTCTTTTTTGGGGGGCATGATGTAATTTCTTTAAATTTTGATTTCCCTTTTCCAAACCCTAGCAAATTTCTGGGAAACTGTAAAAATTTTTTTTAAATGGGGCAAAAATTGGGAAAAAAAAATACTTGCGCCTGTTTGTGGGGGTCTTGGGTTTTTTGGGGATTCAATTTCGGGAAAAAAAATTTTTTTTTCTGTATTTTTCGGTTTATAAAGCATCCATCAAAACCAATTTCATGACAAATTTTAAATTTTGTTGTGGTAACCCTAAAAAATTCCAACAATTTTTTCTTTTTTTAAAAAATTTTCGCACAGTGCCAATTTCTGGGGACCAATAAATTTTTTTTTTTCTAAAACCTAGGGACTTGAAGGGGGGGGTGCTTTTTTTTCAGGCTAAAATTTTTACTTTTTATTGCTACCAGTTTAAAGGAATACATGTGACAGTGTTAAACATAGGGGAAAAATGTTTTTTTATTTTTAAATTTAAAACAAAAACTTTTTTGGGGTGCAGACAACAACAAATTTATGTAACTTTTTTTTTTATTTTTAAATTTTTTTCTTTTTAAAAAGGGGCAAAAAGGGGTGGTGATTTAAAACTTTTAATTTTTTTAAATTTTTTTTTAAACACAAAAAAAAACTTTTTTTTAACTTTAATTTTTGGGGTCCCTTTAGGGTACTTCACCATTGGGGTTTGGCACATAGATGGCGGTTTTACTCTTTTCCGTCGAATGTGGCAGGAGGTAGTAAAACAAAAAAAAGGGCTTCCAGCTGCCATTTAACCAAATTGAGGGGGCCTGGAATTTTGCCACGAGCGCCCCCGATCGTCAAAAGGGGTTTCAAAGGGGGGTTAAACATTGTGGGATGGGGGGCTGGAAATCCCGCATGCCCACCAAATCCCACTAAAAAGGGCACCCTTCCCCCGATTTTGGACATACACATTTCCAAATGTCGGTAAGGGGTTTAATCCATTATTTTATTTTGAAACCTTTAAGTGTTACCAAGAAAATGCAACTCAAAAAATTGATTCCCTTCCCAATTTTCTATTTTTAAAGAGTGTACTTTTTTGACCATAGCCAGAACCCAAAGAAAAAAGGGGGAAACCAACTACACTTTGGGGCAAAATTTTTTATAAGAATTTTATACGGGCCCCTTTTCACCATCCCCAAACCCAAAACCCTATTTCTCATTTTAGTTTCCCCACAGTACTATTTAGGCAAAAATAAATTTTGTTTACTTTCCACCCCAAAAAGGGCCCAAAAAAAGTTCGGGGCCCAAACACAAACCTAAAAGCTAAAAGGACCTGACAAACTTTTTTAAAAAATTTAAAAAATAACAGTACCCAGCGGAAAATTGGATCACGGGTTCCCAGGTAACTTTAACTTTTTTTTACACCCCAAAAAAATTTTGTTCTTACTAAAGTGTCAAACGTCTCCTGTTTGCTAAATTTTATGGCAATTTAACTCCTGTTTTTTCCCCTTTTTTGGAAAATTTTCTTCAACATAAACCCAGTTTTAGATCACCCAGTTCCCCCTCTGTATGACCCATTCTATTTGGGCTAAAAGAATCTTTTGGTTTTGGAAATTTTCTTTTTCCTTCAATGGACTGCTCATTTTGGCTTATTTGCTGTTTCTATTTGTTTTTTTTTTTTTTCCTTTTTCCCCTTACTTTTTGGGGTTTCCCCAGGGCTCCATTTCCGGGTTTTTCCCCTTTTTCCCATTAAAACAGCGCTACGGGAAAAACTGGGCCAGAAGTTTTTTGGCTTTCATTGCCATTTTCCCCAAAATTGGGAAAAATTTAAATATACACCTCTTTACCCTGAATTATCCACCCCACAAAACAACGGCGACGGGTTTTGTCCACTGTCTATAATACCCATGTCCTCTTCCTTTTATC
>JAODAL010072908.1:0-14932 GCA_025379985.1 Phyllomedusa bahiana | reverse complement strand
AAAAAAAAAAAAAAAGCTTTTACAATGGGTCTTTCGAATACATCTTTTTTGGATCACATTTCCTCATCAATTTCATGGTATAACCAAAAATTCAATTTTTTCCGGATCACTTTAAAGGAAGTTTGATTTTAAACCCAAATTTAAAATTGAGATTTTCCAGGGCGTCCCACGGGGCCATCGCCCCCCAAAAAAATAGTACATAAACGAGCCCTTACCGCACTGCACATTTCAAGCCCACTAAAGTCTCTTCCTGGAAAATTTGTTTTTTCCCAGAGCCTAAACAAGTTAGCAAGGCGGGCGCAACCCGGCCCATACCCATTCCCGGCATGGGTAAAAAAATTTTTCTTTAAAACAAAACATTGTTGTTATATAAATCTCAGGAGTTCAAGTTTAAAGTCACCAAGATCTGGATCCAATGCCGCTTGCTCTTAAAAAGAACGCAACCGTTTAAAATCCATCATAAAGGTGAATGCTCTAAACAACATTCTAAAATCTGTGTTACCAAAAAACATCGGGCTCTTGGACCCCATAACCGCCCAGCAGTCCATTTTTTCCCTATTGATGATCCTTTTTTAAAAGGGAAAAGGGAAACGGGCTAATAACTTTTTTCGGAGGCTTTATGGGCCCCTGATACAGGTAAGGGACACTTTGGAAAACATGAGAAAGAGATTCAGAAATTCAGTAAAAAATGAAGAGCTTTAATCCAACAAGGAATTGGCCAAATTTAATTTGGGTTTTAGAAAAAGATCTTCCCCTATGCAACTTTTTCCCCTAGGCTACGGGAAAGAAAAATTTTTCCCCAGGAAGAGATTTTCATGGGCTTGCAAATTTCAGCTGGGTGGGTACATCGATGAGTACTATTTTATGGCGCGGGTCGATGGCCCACTGGGACTGCTCATGGGAAAACTCAATAATAATTTGGTTAACACAAAAATTCCTTTAAAGGGGTCCCAAAAAAAAATTTAATTTTTGGTATATCATCGAAATTTTGAAGGAAATGTGATCCAAAACAATGTATTTCCCAAAGACCACTCTGTAAATCATTACCCAGCCTCCCTTTCCTAATCCTTTAACCATTTGAGCCTACCTACCAGGGAGTTCCCGCCATGCAAAGGGTTTCTCGTCGAATTAAAATTTTAAAACCGGGAATGACCTAAAAAGGGGAAAGGGTTTTTTAAAGGGGGCTACGGGGGAAAAAATATGAAAAAAGCGATCAAACTAAAAGAAAACCTAAAACAATTTTTACAAACCAAAAGGAAAAGAAAAAAAAGAGGAACTTCGCTTTATTACCAAAAAACCAAAATGGCCCCAACTACGGAACATTCTTAACAAGCATTGGGGTATATTGAAAACTGATCCCATGCTGGCAAGAGAAACCCCTGATCACGCCTTACTAACTGCAAGGAGGGCTCCGAATCTGCGTGATCATCTAGTTAGGAGCCACTATGTAGTTCAGAATCGAAACCCGTTCAGTACTAGAGGCCCAAACAAGGTTTCTTCCCTGTGGCAAGTGTGTCGCATGCTGTAATATGCTGAAGACAGATGTCTTTTTAACATCTGATGGTACCCGTGAGTACAAAATCAGACATTACATCACATGCTATACGAAAAATGTAGTATATATGGCCAGCTGCCCATGTTCAAAATCATATATTGGTATAACCACACGTGAGCTGAAGGTACGAGTACGGGAGCATGTACGTGACATTTAAAGCAGCCGTGGATGTAGAAGATAGTAGCCAACTTAAAACCTTACCAAGACATTCTTAAAATATCATAATTTTTAATGCCGCATTTTTTGAAAGTGAAGGGTATCGATCTAGTCCATCTAGGAATTAGAGGGGGTGACGTCATGAAGACTTTAGAACAAAAAGAGACCAGATGGATTGTAGCAATTAATACTATGGCCCCAACTGGATTAAATGAGAAGTTGAATTTTGCACCATTCTTATGAAGTTGACACAGTCTGTCCCTACTACAATTTTGTGTGGAGACTAACTGTGCCCTTTTATTCTCTGCTATATTTTCCATTATTTCCTCTTTTATTATGTTTTTAACTGTTTTCGTTTCCCACTATTCATAGCTCTGAGACTCCCTATTGTACTGCACGATACTCGATACAAGCTGCAGCGATACAACGGATGACATGAACTATACATACGATATTTGGTCTAGTTATGTGTGAATTGGCCAGCAGATGCTGTGAATGGACAAAGAGACTACGATTCTACTAAACTTCTATATATGTGGGGATTGCATTTAACAATGATTGTATATAGACTTTATTGTTTGCTAAGTAATAATGTAATGTATCTATACTTGTATTAATGTCATCCAATGTATCTAATAATGAATATATGGATTGTGCTGTATGGCATCTTTTTAGATTAGGTACTTTGATTCTGTGTTGTCAGCTAAATACATATCATGGAACACCAATGAGATAGATGTGTAATTGTTTCAATTATAATATAGCTGCGAGCGTAGGTGTACCTTTAAGAACTTACCTGGAGTAGTGCGCATGTCTCATGCGGGGAATGGTACTGCCGCCGGCTCCGGCATCTAACTGAGCAGGGCGCATGTCCGGAAATTTTTCCTTGGGCATGAGCGTTTAGCATAAGATTGCAGGAAGTGGGGCAGACAGCGTCTTCCCTTCGAGCATGATGTCTGCGCCGATGAGACTCCAGGTGTAAGTATGATTAGAGCACTATTTAATGTTGGTGGGATAGGAACATGGTTATCACCCCCTGAGGAAGCAAGTTACAACAAGCGAAACGCGCGTTGGGGTGCTGGTGACACGTATCCACGACCTCTTTTACTGGTTAAGTACTGCATTAACGCATATGTTTTCTATATCTCCCGGGCTGTAACACTGTCTATCGCTGGATATATGCCATTGTCCATTATTAGATTTATATCATTTACTGTAGAGGCATTATGTATCTAGAGTAGTCAGATGTTGGGATGTGGGAGATTTATGCATTTAAATTTATAGCAGTATATACATATTACATACTTTGCACTTTATAGAGGATTAGGTTGGTATATGTCTCACCAGCTATTACATTTTGGTGATTCTCTATGTACCATGAGTTTTCCTTCTTTTAATATACTTTTTGTAATGTATTAATAAAGATATAATTTTTAAATAGCTATGATCATATGCTCTCATTTTGGTCGTTTGGTTAACAGTACTGTCGGAGAGTGATCTAAATTATGAGAGGGGGCCAGGATAATAATAGGCCTAGCCGAATTATGAATTGGGGAGTTCTATGTATGCGCTTTAGTAATCGGATGTATAAAGCTATTACCATTAATCAACAGTCTACAATTATTGCACCTAAGACAAG
This sequence comes from Phyllomedusa bahiana, assembly GCA_025379985.1. Taxonomy (NCBI): domain Eukaryota; kingdom Metazoa; phylum Chordata; class Amphibia; order Anura; family Hylidae; genus Phyllomedusa; species Phyllomedusa bahiana. The sequence goes on along the minus strand of JAODAL010072908.1, from coordinate 11,582 downwards.
CAAAACAACCATTCCTTATAGTTTGTAACCTCAATTGATCTTCTTTTTTAATTGATCCCAAATCCGATCGAACTAGTCTATCTTTTAGACATCTTGATTTCCGATATGCCACACGAGGAGGGACCTTAAATTCTGGAATATTATGTAAAGTGTCCCCTAGAATGTGCCATTCACTATGTACAATATCCCTGATTTTAGTACTCAGAGGGGAATATAGTGTAGAAAAAACAATTTTAGAATCCATCTTAACCTCCTTTTTATTTTTAATCAATTCGTCTCTAGTGAATTGTGTCACCTTATTTTTATGTTTTTCAATCAGATTTCTAGGATAACCTCGTTTTAGAAATTTATTACCCATATCCTTCAATATATCCTGTAGTTGAAGCGGATCTTTAACTATGCGTTTAACTCTAAGCATTTGACTATACGGCAAATTATTCAACAGGGACTTTGGATGAAAGCTGTCATATCTGACCAAACTATTTCTATCCGTAGATTTTACGAACATATCTGTACATAAACTATCTCCAACCTTATATACCAAGGTGTCAAGAAATTGGAGTGATTAATGCAAAGACACCATAGTAAATTTAATGTCCCAATCAGGAGCTGTGACATCCAATATTATCGATAAGAGGCTTGGGGATTATCGTATTACTGATTTTCCCATTACCCCAGTAATATATTGTTTACCTAAGATACATAAGACATTATTTAACCCTCCTGGCCGTCCAATAGTTTCCAGTCAAGGTTCCATCTTTTGTCCATTAGCCATTTTCTTAGATAAAATCCTAAGAGTGTATGCACAATCTGCGAAATCTTATCTGAGAGATACCTCAGATTTTTTGAATAAGATTAGTGAAACTAAAATTCCAGAATCATGCATACTAGTATCCTTTGATGTAGTAAATTTATATATGTCGATTGATCACAAAAGAGGTATGCAAGCAGTGGAAACTGTTCTTATTACATCTCAATACTCTGATCAATGTATTTCTTTTTTTATGAATCTGCTTAGTATTATATTGACTGAGAATTATTTTTTATTTCAGGATACAATGTATATACAAAAGAAGGGGACCGCTATGGGGTCTAATTTTGTACCCACATATGCGAATATAGTGATGTCCCACCTGGAGGAGATGTTTGTCTATGTGTCGCCCCACTTCTCATACGTTTTGAGGTGGTGGCGATACATAGACGACATCTTTGTCATCTGGACGGGATCACAATTACAACTTGAGGATTTTTTCTCCCTTTTAAATACCATTGATTGTGACATTAAATTTACTATGGTGTCTTCGCATGAATTGCTCCAGTTTCTTGACACTTTGGTATATAAGGTTGGAGATAGTTTATGTACAGATATGTTCGTAAAATCTACGGATAGAAATAGTTTGGTCAGATATGACAGCTTTCATCCAAAGTCCCTGTTGAATAATTTGCCGTATAGTCAAATGCTTAGAGTTAAACGCATAGTTCAAGATCCGCTTCAACTACAGGATAGATTGAAGGATAGGGTAATAAATTTCTAAAACGAGGTTATCCTAGAAACCTGATTGAAAAACATAAAAATAAGGTGACACAATTCACTTGAGTTCCGTCCATCCAGATGTTGTTGTTGCGTCTGATTCCGCTAAAAAAACTCCAGAAACGGTAAAGTTTTACAATGAAACAAAATATGGAGTAGATATAGTGGATCAGATGGCACGAAAATATACCACACGAACATGCACAAGGAGATGGCCTGTTCATGCATTTGAAAATGCCTTAGACTTTGCGGGTAATAATGCATGGATAATATTCAAGGAGATTACCCACCAAAAATGTCACGCAAGGCATTTTTGCAAACGCTTGTGAGAGAGTTGAGTGGTCCTTATGTCACAGATAGGGAAAAGGGTTTCCCACGTCCCAAGTTTTTTACATGCTCAGAAGTGATGGTTCAAACAAAATTTTGCCAGATCAAAGAAAAGTGCAAGAAAAATAGATCTGTCGGCAATTGTAAGACTTGTGGTAAGTCTTTGTGTGGGCAATTTGTACTGCCATAAATAAAAGGGCAATGCCTAAAATGCAAAACACAAATGTTTTAGAAGTGAAATTCTGCGCCATATTTTCATTTTTATGCTCCTCCACCTACATTTTCTCTGCTTTTTGTTCTTCAGTTGTTGTTTATATGTGTGCACTTGAATAAAAAAAAGTTTGAAAAACGTCTATTATAATTATTGTTATTTTCTGTAGAAAAATAAGAAAAGCAGAAAAAAAACAATCAAAAGCATTACTGTTGGATCTCACAATAATAATACATTACAAAAAATATAATTATTAATAAATAACCACAAATGAAACTCTAAAAATAAACGAAAACAAGCAAGGAGTCAAAATGACTCCTTTCAGTAGTTCTAGGCGGGGTCACGAGTCCAGTAGTCCTAGTGTTAAGATGGATTCTAAAATTGTTTTTTCTACACTATATTCCCCTCTGAGTACTAAAATCAGGGATATTGTACATAGTGAATGGCACATTCTAGGGGACACTTTACATAATATTCCAGAATTTAAGGTTCCTCCTCGTGTGGCATATCGGAAATCAAGATGTCTAAAGGATAGACTAGTTCGATCGGATTTATGATCAATTAAAATAGAAGATCAATTGAGGTTACAAACTATAAGGAATGGTTGTTTTGCTTGTCTTAGGTACAATAATTGTAGACTGTTGATTAAAGGTAATAGCTTTATACATCCGATTACTAATAAAGCATTTAAAATTCAACATTATTTAACATGCTGTTCAAATTATGTTATTTATGTTTTACAATGTCCATGTCGACTATTATATGTAGGGGAGACGGCTATGGAGTGTTGATCCCGTATTAACAAGCATAAGTCCACCATTAAGACAGGCAGATTAGACTTACCGGTATCTAAACATTTTGTGGAAAAAGAACATAAAATTACTGATTTAAAATTTTCAATCATAGATCATGTACCAAAATTGAGGAGAGGTGGGGATCGATTATCTCAACTTAAGAAGAAAGAACTAGAATGATCTTTAAATTAAATACATTATTCCCAAATGGGTTAAATTTGGAATTTAAGGTGTTACCCTCTATGAGCTGATTTCTGTATATCCCTGTGTATCCACTCACGTTCGCTTTACACTATATGAAATTTTGAAGTATAGTGTTTTATGATATACTAATATTTTATTTTATTTACAGATAAAAGAATTTTTATTTTATGCCAATCATGTTTTGATGAACCGTGACGTTTCTCATACCTGATCTGCTGAAGTATCAGAGGGATGCATGATTATCATGATGGATGGAGGAAGTTTTGCGCTTTATATTATAGCTACATGTTATTATTTATACATTTATTCCTTATTTGCACTGTTATGTATATAAATGTGCGCCTCCGCAGAATGCATTTCCATTACATCCCAGAGGGCACGTGGGGGTACCGCGAGGCTTCCAGTGGTTGTACTCCAATGCTGTAGTGTAGCTATTGGTTATTTACTGGTAGCCGGCACTATGGTAAGGTGGAGGTGTGCTATTTAGCGGAGTTTTAGGAGTATTTATTAATGTAGCTTGTTGTCTCACTGCCAGTGAGTTCAATGGCACTTATGGAATAAAAATATCTAGTGCGCACGTGCAATATCCCTCTCCGTCGTTCTGTCAAATGTGAAGCGTAGTCTCGCGATACTAGCTCCCCTGACATGCGCAGTAACAGGCAGAGAACGCCGAGATTCATTATGTGGCGGTAAATGCACATCTTTGAAGGATATAGGTATTTATATTATGTAATGTTTTGTATTCACTTGAATTATTACTCTGTAACACTTATAATGGATTAATTACTTGTTTATTGACACATATGTATTCACTTGATTTGATTGATGCACTTGTATTTAAATGTTTTGTGAAACACTATACTTTGCTTGAGAAAGGCTCAGTATGAGCTGAAACGTTGCATTGCACTGTTTGGGTGAAAATAAACCGCTTTGAAGTTGAAGTGCTGTTTGGATCTATTTTGGAGTCTCTCTCTGTCTCATCACTCCTGTCTGTGTCCTCTGTACAGCATCCACATACTGTGCACGCTCCTGTCCACAACCTGGTCAGGACATTCCACTCAGCCAAAAGCCAGTAATACAGTAGCTGGGTGTAGCCCAACCAGGGCTTCAAGTCTATTGCTAAGCACATATAAATTAGAGCATTCTCAAAAACCATAGCGTTTTGCTAATGGTAACCAAGGACGGACATGCTTTAATTTTGCTTCCCCTCATTTTAAACTATGATCTTCATAGTGAGACAACCCCTTTAAGCAGGATTTGTGGAGTCCCTGCAATCCATGCCTGGTCTTATAAACACAGCCCCACTCTCACCACTAATAGGTGTAGAGAGAAAGAGGTGGCTAAAAGATGACAAAGGAAACCCCCCTTCTCTCCCATAAGACCTATATTAGCGGGGATAAGATTGGCAAATGAAAGAATATTTGAATTGGTAATTACCCTCTCACAAAGCATGATATTAACACATAGGATCAGATGGCAACAAAGATTCTCATGGCTCACTTGTGATATAGAGTCAATGCCTCATATGCCAACTGAAAGTAGTTAGGCTTCATAGATGCTAATATTCAGTTAAGAGGAAAATCTTATAATGTGCTTCCTGCAAGTTATCAATTATTTACTCACATATCAAGATTTTATGTTCTGTAATGAATATTACGTGCATAAAACTGGCATAGCTTTTTGTTTCTTGGTTTGAAGAGTAGTTTTATTTATTATGATATGAATTTTTGTGATTGTCTTTATTGGTGTGGTCGTTACATTGATGACGTCTTCATATTTTGGATGTCCGATGTAATGACCATACCAATATTTATGTACTTTTTAAATAAAATCCCTTTTAACTTGAAGTTCACTCATTGATGGATAATAAAGACTATTTCTTATTTGGATTTATAGTTATATAGTGCAGGCGGGTGTACAGGCAATAGCATCCCCTAGTTGTCAAATACCCTAGGGGAACTACAAGTGTAAGTGTAAAAAAGTTTTAAAATAAAAATAAATAAAAGCTCTAACACCCTTATGTTGTCATTTTATAAATAATCAAAAAAATAATAGAAAAGTTATACATTATTGGTATCACTGCATCCGTAAAAATTATTCAACCTGTAGAGTGAACACCGTAGGGAAAAAAAACAAAAAAAACCTCAACGTTAAAATTTTATTTTTTTTTTTTGGGTGTTTCATTAACCCAGGAAATTGCATATTTGTAACAAGGAAAGCCCCCATTCAACAAAGACTGTGTGGTTTATGAGGGATTCAGATTGTAAGAGGTATAGCAAATGTGGTTTAAGGAGATTCTTTCGTTGCAGGTATCATAAACGTAAAACTAATAACAACTTGAAGGGAACAGTTACAACATCAAAATTTGTATTTTGAAACGAAAAATGTTGTGTACCGTAAAAGCTGTGAACAATACAAACTATGATATATAGTCTGCACTGGCCGTATAGATTCAAAGATTACACATTTATAGGGCATCTCATTCAGATAATAAAAATCCATCCAATGTTTTTTGAGACTTTACAGAGAAACATGAAGGAGACAATTCAGCCCTCCGAGTGATTGCCATTGAAAGGGGCGGGGTGGTGATAGCTTGCTTGGTGATAGTAGACTGGGCTCAATTTGTTTTCTTTTTATTATAGTGGTGATGAAAGAGACACACCCAGAGAGTCCATACATACCACATGTGACATTATACAGATCTGTATATGATACTTTTGGAACTGAAAAAATAAAGACAGATTGTCTTTTACTTTCTCCAAATACACTATCTAAACATTGAAGGAATCCTATGTTCTTTCTAACTGCCTAGATTTGGAAGTTTCTATTAACCATAATGAGTTAAACAGTTAGGATTGGCATCATCAGCCACAGACACAGGCTATGGTTGATGCTTGCTTAAGACTGTAGAGACTGTGGTTATTATTTTTAACAACAGCAACAACGTTGTAATTATAATTATTGTTGTGTTTTTGGTTGTTGTTTTTAGAATATTATTTTTTATTATTATTATTATTATTATTATTATTATTGTTATTATTATTATTATTATCTTTATTGTTGTTGTTGATGATGTTGTTAATAATAATAATAATAATAATAATAATAATAATAATAATAATAATAAAACAACCAAAAACACGTCAATAATTATAATTACATTATTATTATTATTGTTGTTGTTGATGATGATGATGATGATGATGATGATGATAATAATAATAATAATAATGATAAATCAAAATAACAACAACCAAAAACACAACAATAATTCTAATTACAACAACAGTATTATTATTATTATTATTATTATTATTATTATTATTATTATTAGTAGTAGTAGTAGTAGTAGTAGTAGTAGTATCAAGAATAACAATAATAATAATAATAATAATAATAATAATAATAATAATAATAATAATAATAATGTAATTATAATTATTGTTGTGTTTTTGGTTATTATTATTATTATTATTAATAGTAGTAGTAGTAGTATTGTTGATGATGTTTTTGTAATAATAATAATAACAATAATAACAATAATAATAATAATAATAATAATAATAATAATAATTAATTAATTATGTTGTAATTATAATTATGGTGCTTTTGGTTGTTGTATTATTATTATTATTATTATTATTATTATTATTATTATTATTATTGTTGTTGTTGTTGTTGTTGATAATAAAAATAATAAAAATAATAATAAGAAGAATAATAACAACAACAGCAGCATTATTATTATTCAAATAATTGATGCAATCTATTTTTTTCTTCACCTAATCATCCTGTGCATTTAGACACTAATTACTGACTGTTTTACTTGTAAACTTCTTATCAGTTTCACTAATGAGACAATAATCTCTACAGGCTTGTTTTTCCCCTGTGCCTTGTTACCATCCCTTTATATATGTGTATTTGTGTAAACTGGATGAATTTGTGGAAGGAGACGTCTATAGACATTTATTTCCACGTTCCCATTACATCTTCTTTATCTCTATCACGTATAGTTATGATCTACCTTTTTTAATGCGATATTGATTTTTATCTCTGGCGAAGAATTTTGCGGCAACATGAAAATACCTGATGTAAGTGACTTTAGAAATAATGGAAGATGTTTTTACATAACAAAAATAGGCAAAAAAAACAAGATATGAATATGCAGTATAATTTCAGCACGGTGATTTATACATAAGTAAGGTAACTAACACAATTACATTTTACCACTTCTGGACACAGAAATCTTTTTTTGTTTGTTTTAAATCAATATATTCCAAAAGACATAACTTATTATATTTTATGAGAAGTTTCATTTGCAATTGTACCATAAAATATGTTGATTTTTTTTAATTATTTGAGATGAAATGGAAAAAAAAAAATCAAAGTTTTTTGGGTTAGGTTCGTATAGAGTTTCCTTGAACAATTAATGACAGATTATGCTCATTGCGCCTACTGTATCAGTTCAACATACAACTTATTTTTACTGTGTTTTACTACTTTTAATATCTCTTGTGGGTTTATTTAGGTACTATCTTTCCATGGATGGACCTATGTGATGTAAGAGCTTGTATTTATTTATATATTGAGTTAGTTTAGATGATAAAAGGATTTTTTTTTTATTTGTAATATTTGTTTTATTTTGGATTTTTAAAACCTTATCTCACTCCTTTTTCAGTCCTTCTAGAACACTTAAACATGAGATTACTTGATCACTTGTATAGTTCACTGCATTATTACTGTATATTAGTGTACTGTGCTTTTACTGCTCTCCTACTACATGCTGCACACCCTGGGATGTAATAGGTTTACTATAATGGCAGACCAGGGGGGGGGGGGGTGACTGGGTTCCTAGCTGCATGTCAACACCTCAGCACTGAACTGAGGAGGGGCAATTCAGTGTGGGGTCCCCCTGTCTCACAGCTGATTTACAAGGATCATTACTGCTATATAATGATCCATATAACAAATAAAATTTGTTACATTTAAGATACATTTTATGTAGGCAAGAGTAGAAAGAAAATTCAACATGTCGTAGTTCATCTAATCATTGCCTTCTGTTTGCAGATGTAGCAAATATTACTTGGCAAAGGTAACTGAATGCAGCAAGTTACCTTATCTCAGGACACAACAAAAACCCCTGAAAAGCATTAAAAAGGTTGAGATAACTTTCTCCGTCACAGTGTCATAATGTGATCTCAAGTTAAGCTTTGCTACAGCTTTTTTTTTTCTAATCATATTCCAAACTTGGGATAGAGAGCTGTATTTTAGGACATGGTCCGAGCAAAGATAGAAACAATGATCTCTACTATACATCCTTTTCCAAATGGATATGTAGGGTGACATGTATGAATGGGGCTGCGCCAGATATCTGGCGTCTTTACAGCACAATATCAGGTACAGCCCCATTCATACAAGTATAAAGAGGTTGTCTCACTACAAGGATTGCTTTTTAGGTTAAAGATCTTGCAGAAACAAGTCACTTTGCAATATGTGTCCATTAACAGTAGAAGCCAGTAAACACGCCCCTGAATTAAAAATTAAACCAAGAAAACAGGACTGAGGGGAGATGAATCGATGTAGTGAGACAAAACCTTTAAGGAGGCGGGGCGCACAAGAACCATAGCAAAGCTCCACCTTTATAGCTTCGCTACACCATTTCTGGGCGCATTACTGCTGGAACAAGTAGAGCACTTCAATGTGGTTTACCAGAATGCACCTGATTTATGACCCGCAGTAGAGCTGTAGAACAGATTCATAAATCAGGCTCATTCTTTGCTATTATTATGCGCATGAAATTTGGTGTTAACACGCCAAATTTCATGCATGTCGCCCGTATTCTCTAGGAAATACCACATCTCCCCCTGCTATTAGTGGGGAACAAACAAGTGAGCATTGTTATTATTATTATTATTTAGTTTTTAAAGGGGTAAGGTGTCTGTAAAAAAACATTTTACACATACAGCCTGTATTTGTTTTTCTATGCTGCTCAGTTTTCACTAGTATAACCTGTTACAACCTGTGAGTATTTCTCTTTTATTTAATCCATTTATTTCACGTTTAATTATTTTATATACTGCTGACATTTTACTCAATGCTGTACAAAAATGATCTTTACTCATACAGTACTGGTTCTTGGGGCCTATGATCTAAATTCCAAACTGTTTGTGGTTTGAGAGGAAACTGGAGAATCCATAGACAATTAGGACCCCAGGTCTGCAGGACAACTGTGCTAACCAGTAAGCCACCACAAGGAATATATAACTTATTTGTGATATTTAGTGGGGAAGAAATGAATGAGGGGCCATTATTTAAACATTGCTCAACATGCAGCCATCTTGTAATCATTAGTAACATCCATTTTATTGGTTGTAAAAGACCTTTGATATAAGGAAAATATATTTTATCCAGGGATTATGTGATGAGTTATACAATTTGTCTGGATTCACTTCCATAAAGATATTTTTGAATGTGATCTAATGCATATAGGTCAATGCTTTATATCAAACAAGTCATTCCAAGCACTTAGCTAAAAACCAAGTGATGTGTTTTTTTTTTTTATTCTTTTACCCTTATTAAGAAAGTTTTCCCAAATTTGATTGTCCAGTGATGTTTTATCAGCTAATTAACATCTCTGATACTTCATTGGCATCACAATGTAAAGGGTTATACCAGATTTTTGTCATTAACACCCCTGTACCCCTGGCAGCCGAACCTGGGAAGAAGAGGAAGTAAGAGTGCTGGATTATATCGGTTAGACTTGAGTTAGCCCACATCAATGGCTCTGTCTTGTGTCTCTTCCCCATATGGATGGTAAAAGTTACGTTTTCTCTCTCTTGACTTACTCAACTAATTTAATTACTCATCAATAATTAAAATTTGAGTAATTGGAGATTGGATTGATTGAAGCTCCACCTAAAGTTTTGCAACAGCAATTTTTCACGAGGCTTGTCCAGGATCCCAACAGTGACACAGGCATAAAAGCTGCAGATTGATTAATTTAAAAAAAATCCCAAAATATTCAAGAAATGTTTCATTTATAATAACATTTGATTTTAGTCTGTATAAGACTTTTGCAGCTATTTTTTCTTCTGTAACTATGATGTATTGAAATGTCTATAGATACCATAGATACCAATAGATTATTATTATTATTATTATTATTATATTATTATTATTATTATTTTTTACATTTCCATTATTCAATGATGTTTATAGTCAAAACCGTAATTAGCACTTTTATCCTTCTATTCCAGCAGAATAACCAGACTCTGGTCACTGAAGTTTTCCTTGTAGGATTTCAAACTGGCCAGTTCGCAAGTATTATACTTTTCTTTCTTCTCTTGATGGTTTATTTGGGGATATTATGTGGGAACCTCCTGATCATCACCCTGGTGTCAACTTGCAAGGACCTCCACACACCAATGTACTTGTTCATCTCACAACTGTCTATTAATGACATATTGTTGCCTACAGACATTGTCCCTAATAGTCTTTATATTCTACTGAATAAGGAAAAGATTATTACTTTCACTGCTTGTATCACCCAGTTCTGTTTTTTTGTTCTTGCTGGAGCCTTTGGATGTTTCCTCCTCACAGTGATGTCCTATGACAGATATGTGGCCATCTGTAACCCCCTCCGTTACACCTCTATCATGACAAGTGCCCATTGTGTGAAGTTGGTCATCTCATCTTGGTTGATTAGTTTGTCTGTTACGTTGATTGAAGCCTCAACTATCTTGATGTTGAAGTATTGTGGACCAAATATCATTGATCATTTCTTCTGTGATGTCGTTCCCTTAATAGAAATTGCCTGTTCTGATACTTCTACTATTGAGCTAGAGGTCTTTATTTTGGGCATTATTTTACTATTTACCCCCATCACTATAATAACAATATCTTATATTAATATCATTGTCACCATCTTACAGTTTCAGTCCCACATCAGTAGACAGAAAGCCTTCTCCACCTGTAGCTCCCACCTCACTGTGGTCTCCATATACTTCTTCACTCCATTGAGTGTTTATGTTTTTCCCTTCGGAGGACAAACCTGGAACATGAAGAAACTTCTGTCCCTGCTATATACTGTATTTATTCCATTGATCAATCCCATTATATACAGCCTAAGAAATAAAGACATCAGCAAATCATTGCAGGGAACAATCAATAAGTATGTAACTGGTATCAATGATGTAAATTTATGTATAAAGTAAAGAGTCTGAATGAAGGATCACATTGTATATGATCATTGTCCAGAAGCACGATGAGGCTCAGACAAATTGTTTGTCCTGTGTTAGTTTATAATGAATGAGAATAAAATCATAGATCTCAGCAGGGTAGATTCTATTATAATGACAGAATCACAAAGTCATTGTTAGGATCTTAAAAGATTAGTGGAAAAAATTCCAAGAAATACTGTATCCCTCACCACAAAAAATGTATCATAGACAATATGTCTGCAAGGCGACTCTAATAATATAGAGACTTACATTCAATTACATAGTTCCAAGTATAT
>JAODAL010072907.1:0-14932 GCA_025379985.1 Phyllomedusa bahiana | reverse complement strand
ATTTTCACATCAAAAAGCATAGTTTCTGTTTAAAAAAAACTGTGTCTCTGAGCTGAGCTGTTTTGAGAGAGACCTAGCATACGTCCTGCTCTAGTGAGAGACACTGAAACACTGATGCTGAACAGGAAACGCTGTTCTATGCAAAACGAGGTCATGTGATTTTTTTTAGCCAAAGACAACCATACACATCACAGTCATGACGTCGTACACCCAGCTCACCCTGCTCTTTGCTCTAAGCTGATTTGCTGGCCGCCAAAATGACAGGAAGCGCAGAAAATGGCGCGATAGTAATAGATTATCTGCAGATTGTCACCCAAAATATTGCGTAATTGGAAATTTCCGATCAGCCTAAAAATCGTGCCGATTTCAACTTTTTCGATTATAATTGCTCATCCCTAAATACAAGCACGCTAGGAAAGGGGAAATTGGTTAAGTCTATTAATTTCTTCTGATAGTGAAGCACTGATATCGTCTAGAATTTTTTCTATGGTTGTGTTAATGTTTGGGTATATTTTGATTCCTAAATAGGAGACAAAGGAGTTTGTCCAAGTAAAATTAATGTTGGGTAATTTTAAGATTTTAAGGAAAAATAACAATTTATAGGAAGAAGTATAGATTTTGTTATGTTTCATTTGCAGTATGAGATATGAGCATAACATCCCAATAGGGCAAGTAATGCAGGAATGGATTTATCAGGCTGTTGGCACATAATTAGAATATCATCCCCATATAGGCTCACCATATGGGTATTGTCATTTATGGTAATCCCTTTGATTAGAGAGGATTTTTGAATGTGGTCTGCAAAAGGCTCAGCACACAAGTCATAGATCAAGGGTGATAGTAGGCACCCTTGTCTAATTCCATTGGATATGGGGAACTTTTCTGAGAGAAATCCAGATGAGTAGACCCTGGCAAAGGGAAGAGAGTACAAAGATGTTATGGAATTAAATAAGTGATCCATGAAAACCATATAAAACCTCTTTGATATAGTCCCATTTTGTCTTGTCAAATGTTTTCTCTCCATCTAGTGAAAGAAGAGCAAGGGGCAACTTTTGTGAATCTGCAATTTGCAAGACATCCAACACTTGCCATATACCATCTCTCGTCTGTCTGCCTTTGATGAACCCCACCTTTGCTGATCAGGGATGGAAGTATATCATGGAGTCTGTTCGCTAGGATTTTAGAGTGCAGTTTGATATCTGTCTTGGGGGCTGGCGCGGGTGCCGTCGCCCCCCGCGGCCGCCCCCCTGCCAGCAGGGGGTCCGGGAGCCGCGGCCACCCACAGCCATCCCCTTGCTGCCGGGCTCCGGCGCCAGTGTACTTACCCGTCCACGCTCCTGTGCTCTCTGCTCCTGTCTCTCCTAGCCGCTGTGCGCGCACTCGCTGCTTAGGGCGCGCGCGCAGCGGCTGGTCTGGATTTAAAGGGCCAGCGCGCCGGTAATTTGTAAATTGCCGGCCGCTGGTCCTTTATAAGGTACACGCCTCCTGCACTCTCTGCCAGATTGTTGGTGTGCGTTAGTGTGTTTTGAGAGTGTTGGAGTTTCGTATTGATTATCCATGTACCAGTCTGTTCCGCTATGTTTCCTGACCTTGCCTGTTTGCCACCTGCCCTGACTGTCTGCCCGTCTCTGACCACGAACCTCTGCCGCCCGTCCCAACCTCCTGCCTGTCCCCGACTTTGTCTCCGGATTGCGATTCTGTACCACGCATTACCCCGGCCGCCATCGCAAGCAAGTCACGTAAGGGGGTAGTGACCTGGTAGCCTCACGCCACAACAAGTCAAACCCGCTTTGATGCGGGCTCTGGTGAATGCCGGGGGCTACTTAGAATCCACTCCCTGGCGTGGCTTAACTATCATCGCTTGCGGTGGTCCAGCGAATCCACCAATCCCTTGCAGAACAATCTGGCCATGCAGTCCACCAGGGTCCCTTTGCCCCATCTCCGGGCCGTCACGACGGCCGTCGCCCAGCCGCGCCAGCGGCGTGACCTGCTCGCAGCCATGGTGCGGAGCCGTGCGGCCCGGCTACCTCCGCCTGCGGCTGCTGCCGCCACGCCGGCACGAGTTGCTCCTGCAGCCATTGCTCTATCTGCTCCTGCACTGGGACCATCTCTGCATCTGTTGCTCCCCTCATGCTATGATGGAGACCCTAAGAAGTGCCGTGGCTTCATCAGTCAATGCTCCATCCACATTGAGATGTTGGGGCATCAATTCCCTACAGAGCGGGCTAAGGTGGCCTTTATAATTAGCCTCTTATCGGGGGAAGCCTTTGCCTGAGCCACTCCACTATGGGACTGAGGAGATCCGTTGACGGCAAATTTGCAAACCTTCATCATGGGGTTCCGCACCGTCTTCGAGGAACCTGACCGCACCTCCTCCGCTGCCACAGCTCTGCTCCGTCTCCATCAGGGTGACTCTACTGTGGGTCAGTACTCCATGCAGTTCCGCACCCTAGCCTCAGAGCTGGACTGGAATAATGAGGCTTTGGTGGCGACCTTCTGGCAAGGCCTTTCTGGGCACATTAAAGACGAGCTCGCAGGTCGGGACCTGCCATCCGCTCTGGACGAACTGATTCGGTTGGCCACCTGAATTGATATTTGGTTTGCCGAGAGACAACAAGAGCTCCACCTCCAATGGGAGGTCACCCGACCACGCCGGCGACCTTGTCTGGCTCCCGGTTTCCAACGACCTCAACTTCCTCCGCCAATGGTTCCTGAGGACGAACCCATGCAGGTCGAGAGAGCCCACTTGACCCAGGACGAACGCTCGCAGCGTCATCAGAGGCAGCTGTGCTTCTACTGTGGCGGTTCTGGCCACTTCATTGGGGACTGTCTGGTGCATCTGGGAAACTCTCGCACCTAGGGCTCGCAGGAGAGGCATCCCTAGGTGTCAGAGCGACCTCTCCCCGTCTGACCATTTCTGTACTATGTGGAGTTTCACCGGACAGCACCTTTCAAGCCACCGCCTTCCTTGATTCGGGGTCTGCTGGAAATTTTGTAAGCCATGCGCTGGTGTCCAAATTTCGTCTCCCGGTGACCCCTCTGCAGAAACCCATGTTCGTCTCCTCTGTCAGTGGCGAATGCCTAAAGGACGCTATTCAGTTCTGCACTGCGCCCCTCACCTTGCAAATTGGCGCCCTACACAAGGAGAATCTGAGACTGCCTCGCTCCTCTTCTGAAATTCTCCTGGGCCTCCCTTGGTTGCGAGACCATGCCCTAACTTTAGACTGGAACACGGGTGAGGTTATCCGTTGGGGTCCCACGTGCCACTCGCGATGCCTTCCTGTACTCCGTCCAGATCTACGGCCCGCCTCTGTAAAGTCTACGAAGCCTCTGCCGGGTCTTCCCACTCCATACCAGGATCTAGCCGACATCTTTTCCGAAAGACAGGCTGAAACTTTTCCCCCGCACCGGCCGTTCAACTGTCCTATTGACCTGCAACCCAGTAGTACTCCGCCACGAGGCAGAGTATATCCTCTTTCTGTCCCGGAGACTAAGGCGATGTCGTGATATATTCAGGAGAATCTCCATAAAGGCTTTATACGCAAGTCTTCCTCGCCTGCGGGGGCTGTTTTTTTCTTCGTTTAAAAGAAAGATGGTACTCTCTGGCCCTGTATCGATTATCGGGGACTCAATAAAATCATTATAAAAAAATTGATACCCTCTGCCTCTGATCTCGGAGCTGTTTGATCGCCTGCGTGGTGCAAACATTTTTACCAAGTTGGATTTACGCGGAGCATACAACTTGATTCGTATCGGAGAAGGCGACGAATGGAAAACGGCCTTTAATACCCAAGATGGCCATTTTGAATATCTCGTCATGCCATTTGGCCTCTGCAACGCTCCGGCGGTGTTCCGGAATTTCATCAACGAAATATTCCGCGATCTTCTCTACGTCTGTGTTATCGTCTACCTGGATGACATTTTAATCTTCTGTCCTGATCTGGAGACTCACCGCCACCACGTCCGCCAGGTGCTCATGCGTCTCTGTAGCCACCAGTTATATGCCAAACTGGAGAAATGCCTGCTTGAACGCACCTCGTTGCCCTTCCTAGGATACATCGTCTCGGATCAGGGTCTCCAGATGGATCCCTCTAAGCTCTCAGCGGTCTTACAGTGGCCTCGACCAGTGGGCCTTCGGTCCATCCAACGTTTTTTGGGGTTTGCAAACTATTACAGACAGTTCATCCCGCATTTCTCCACGCTGGTGGCCCTGCTGGTGGCCCTTACGAAGAAGAATGCCAACCCTAAATCCTGGCCTCCAGAAGCCCAAAAAGCTTTTGATCGCCATAAATCAGCATTCGCTTCAGCTCCTGTTCTGTCTCGCCCGGACCCGCAGCGTCCGTTTGTCCTAGAAGTGGATGCCTCCTCAGTAGGTGCAGGCGCTGTCCACCTTCAGAAGTCCTCCTCTGGGAGACTGCGTACTTGCGGCTTCTTTTCCAAAACCTTCACCCCAACCGAAAAAAATTACACGATCGGTGATCGCGAACTACTGGCCATTAAGTTAGCTCTAGAAGAATGGCGGCACTTGCTGGAGGGGGCTCGCCATCCCATCGATATCTTCACCGATCATAAAAATCTTCTTTAGCTTCAGTCTGCTCAACGACTGAATCCTCGACAAGCCAGGTGGTCACTCTTTTTTGCCCGCTTTGATTTTCTCCTTCACTTTCGGCCAGCTGGGAAGAACGTCAAGGCGGACACCCTCTCTAGATCCTCGGACACAGTGGTCCTGGAGTCGCCTCTGCAACACATAATTCCTCCGGAACGACTCCTCACGGTGGCCTCCGTGGACCTTCAACAGCTACCTCCTGGAAAGACCTACGTACGCCCTGCCATGCGGCCTCGAATCCTGAAGTAGGGGCATTCCTCACGAACACCTGGTCATCCTGGAATCCGTAAGTCCCTGCAACTAATCTCTCGTTATTATTGGTGGCCCACCCTCGTTCAAGATGTTAGAGACTTTGTCCTGGCCTGTACCTCCTGTACCCGTAATAAAGTCCCTCGTCTCAGACCCGTGGGTCTGCTTCAGCCTCTCCCGGTGCCAGAAAGACCTTGGTCCCATGTGGCTATGGACTTTGTTACGGACCTCCCGGCCTCCTCTGGTAACACGGTCATTTGGGTGGTGACTGATAGGTTCTCGAAGATGGCTCACTTTGTTGCTCTGCCCGGGTTACCCTCTGCCCCCCAGCTGGCCCAGCACTTTTTTCACCACATTTTTCGGTTACACGGTCTCCCATTGCATATCATCTCGGATAGGGGGGTCCAGTTTGTTGTGAGATTCTGGCGGGCTCTATGTGGTCAGTTGCATGTTCAGCTAGACTTCTCGTCTGCATACCACCCTCAAACTAACGGGCAGGTAGAGAGGACTAATCAAGTTTTAGGTACCTACCTAAGACATTTTGTTTCCGCCCGTCAGGATAACTGGTCTGACCTCCTCCCCTGGGCGGAATTCTCCTATAATTCCCTAGACTCAGAATCCGCTGGAGCCTCTCCTTTTTTTGTTGTGTTTGGGCTACATCGCCGCCCGCCTCTCCCTCTGGCTACCTCGTGTCACGTTCCTACCGTGGATGCCCAAGTGCAGGACATCAAGGCACCCTGGCAACTCACATGACAGGCCCTTCTACGGGCTTTCGCTCACGCCAAGGTCCAGGCTGACAGTTACCGTAGACCTCCGCCCCCAATTTAAGCTGGGTGATAGAGTTTGGTTGTCCGCCAAATATATCCGTTTCAAGGTGCCCAGTTATAAGTTAGGCCCTAAGTATTTAGGCCCTTTTGTTGTACTTCGGCAACTGAACCCGGTGTCCTACAAGCTCCGCTTGCCTCCTACTCTGCGTATCCCGAACGCCTTCCATGTTCCTCTCCTCAAACCTGTGGTGCTGAACCGCTTCTCCCATGGATCTGTCTCGCCTTCTCCTGTGGCCAACTCTGATAACATCTTTGAGGTCAAGGAGGTGCTGGCGGAAAAAACGGTGAGGGGGAAGAGGTTCTTTCTAATTGACTGGAAGGAGTTCGGGCTGGAGGAGCGTTCGTGGGAACCTGAGGCCAATCTGTCACCCGACCTCCTCTCTAAATTCCGAAAGAAGAAGGGGAGACCTAAAGGGGGTGGGGTACTGTCGTGGGGGCTGGCGCGGGTGCCGTCGCCCCCCACGGCTGCCCCCTGCCCGCAGGGGGTCCGGCGCGGGTGCCGCGGCCGCCCGCGACCATCCCCTTGCTGCCTGGGCTCCGGCGCCAGTGTACTTACCCGTCCACACTCCTGCTCCTGTCTTTCATAGCCGCTGTGCGCGCACCCGCTGCTTAGAGCGTGTGCGTGGCAGCTGGTCTGGATTTAAAGAGCCAGCGCGCCGGTAATTTTTAAATTGCCGGCTGCTGGTCCTATATAAAGTACACGCCTCCTGCACTCTCTGCTAGATTGTTGGTGTGCGTTAATGTGTTTTGAGAGTGTTGGAGTTCCATATTGATTATCCGTGTACCAGTCCGTTCCGCTACGTTTCCTGACTTTGCCTGTTTGCCGCCTGCCCTGACCGTCTGCCCATCTCTGACCACGAACCTCTGACGCCCGTCCTGACCTCCTGCCTGTCCCCGACTTTGTCTCCGGATTACGATTCTGTACCACGCATTACCCCGGTTGCCATCGCAAGCAAGTCACGTCAGAGGTAGCGACCTGGTAGCCTCACGCCGCAGCAAGTCCACGCCGCTTTGCGGCGGGCTCTGGTGAATACCGGGGGCTACTTAGACTCCGCTCCCTGGCGTGGCTTAACTATCATCGCTTGTGGTGGTCTAGCAAATCCACCAATCCCTTACAATATCAGATTTGAGTAACAAAATCAGTCTATAGTTTGTAACTAGGTCCGTTTGTTTTCTGGGCTTAGGGATAGTGGAGATGGTTGCACAAAGGGTATCTGCTGGTAGTGTGCCACTGGTTGTGATCTTATTCAGATGTGGGGATAAGAGAGGCGAGAAGATTTTAAAATATTAATTAGATAGGCCATCTGGGACAGGAGATTTGTTGCATTATAATTGTTAGATGGTCCTGCCATCATGGTGTGATTTAGGTAGGTTAAGGTAATCAGTTGATGTTTGGCCAAGGAAGGAAGCGATATTTCATTTAAGAATTTGTCAATATCTTAATTTTGCACTGCTGAAATGTATGTGTCTAAACTAAGATAGTATAGAGATCTATAGTTTGTTGTGAATGCGTTAGAAATTTGTTGTGGATCGTATATTTTTGTGTTATTGGGAGTTGTGATATACAGTCTTCTGGATCTGGCTTGGATTGTTTTTATTATTTTATTTATTTTATTATCTTTACAAGGCGGGTCTATCACCTTGTAAATAGAAATTCCAACGCAATCTATTTAGTTGATTCTCATATTGTTGTAGATGTAAAGTGCTCAATTGCCTTCAGCAAGATGCAAGTTCTTCCCTCATGTTTTGTGAAGTATTTAAATGAAATTGGGAGTCTAAGGGGCATATGTATGAAAACTGTTTAGGTCTAAAACTCATTTTTTTTGCCTCACTTTTTCATACTTGTGACCCTAAGGCTGCGCTCAATACGGGGCAAGATACGTCCTAATAATTACGGTAATCCACAGTTCTCATAAAGAACTATGGATTACGTCTCCTCTCCCCGCAATTATTTCAATTATTCACGTCGTATATGCGCCGTGAATAATGAATGTCTATGGGGCCGTCGGGCTTCCGTCCACCTCGCCCCGCGAGAGCTCGCGCGGGCTCCCGAACTCCGGCGTAATTGCGTGTGAACATAGCCTAAGTGTTTAATTTTGTCTAATAGTTCAGTGAGTGTCCTCTCTCTGTCATGCTTTTCTCTAGTTGCTATGTTCATAAATGTTCCTCTTATATGCGCTTTGTGTGCGCACCACAAGGTATTTATGTCAAAGTATTATTTAAGTATAAAAAAGCTTTGGTCTACACATCCAAAATAGATTTTTTTTTGAAAAAATTAGCAAAGGTGCACACTGGTGTGGCAGTAAAATACAAACACAATCCAATATCAGCAGCACTGGGAACATTTTGGTAATAAGAGACTTTTGTAATAAGAGATTTTCTCATGACATAGTAGCAACTTTTCTTTCTGTTGATTGTATCATCCATACTGGATAATCACGTTGTCTCAGTCTAGAGTTTAAAGCGTTAGCATTACTTTTATATATAAATTCTTTCTTTTTAACCTAACATGCTTATGGATTACCATCTTTAAACAAAATATAATGGCTCTTCCACTATGCCATATAAATAATAGCAAAAGATATTGAAAATTTGGCCCCCATGGCTGCTCCCGTAATCTGTCAAAAAACTTTGAATCAAACATAAAAAAAGTTTAAGATAAAAAACAGCCTGAATCAAAATTTTTTTTAGTGAATCTGAATACTTGCTATATGTATAAAAAAAAAATTGATGAGACTGACCATGGCCAAATCATGGGGAATGCAGGTATACAATGAAGCGAGGTCCGCAAATATCCAAAATAAGTCAGCCCGCCAAGCTTAAATTTTGGGGTAGGATCGTGGTCTAATGGACAATAAGTAAAGCTATCATTTAACATTAGTAAATTTTGTTGTTCATAAAGACCCCTGTCCAAAATCACCACCAAGCTCCCTTTATCTGCTTGGCAGACTACAATGTCCTGCATTCTAGACAAAGATTTTAAAGCAGCCTGCTGTGACTGTGAGATTATTGATTTTTTTATTACATATATTATCATGCATAAGTTTGCTTCCACTAATTCTTGAAAGCTATTGGCTGCCAAAGATCTGGAGTGAATAGGATAAAATGAGGGGTTAGAGGTAGAGAAGGTAGCAGAAAAAGCAACATAATCATCAACCCCCCACCTTAAATCCTGTAAATTAGCCATAGGAACCTGCTCAACAAAATCAGAACATATGAGAGATGGAAAAACTGGTAAAGGAAGCTCACGGATAGAAACACTAGGAAGAATATTATTTTCATCAAAATTATCAGAGATATTAGAAAAATGTTTCTTTATTGTCAGCTTCCTAACGAAATGATTCACATCAAGTATAGTAGAAAATAAATCAAAGTGGTAAGTTGGAGAAAAGGAAAGTAATAAAGAAAGTGCTGCAATTTGGTCATTTGAAAGAATTTTAACTGACAAATTAACAACTGTTAGTGTTGAATATTCTGGTGATACGACCTCAGTTGACGCTGCAGAAAGTGGTGATTTAATCCAATGTTTTCTGCCGGATATTTGTTTTTTGATGATACAGTGGGTATGGAAAGTATTCAGACCCCTTTAAATTTTGCACTCTTTCTTTCATTGCAGCCATTTGGTAAGATCCAAAAAGGTTAGTTTTTTGCTCATTAATGTACACTCTGCACCCCATCTTGAAAAAAAAAAACAGATATGTGGATATTTTTGCAAATTTATTAAACAAGAAAAACTGAAATATCACATGGTCAAAAGTATTCAGACCCTTTGTTGTGACACTCATATTTAACTCACATGCTGTTCATTTCCTTCTGATCCTCTGTGAAATGGTTCTAAACCTTCATTGGAGTCCGGCTGTGTTTAATTAAAATGATTGGGCTTGATTAGGAAAGGCACACACCTGTCTATATAAGACCTCACAGCTCACAGTGTATGTCAGAGTACATGAGAATCATAAGGTCTAAGGAACTGCCCAAGGAGATCAGAGACAGAATTGTGGCAAGGCACAGATCTGGACAAGGTTACAAAAGAATTTCTGCAGCACTCAAGCTTCCTAAGAGCACAGTGGCCTCCATAATCCTAAAATGGAAGAAGTTTGTGACAACCACAACTCTTTCTCGACCTGGCCGTCCAGCCAAATTAAGCATTTGTGGGAGAAGAGCCTTGGTGAAAGAGGTAAAGAAGAACCCCAAGATCACTGTGGCTGAGCTCCAGAGATGCAGTAATGAGATGGGAGAAAGTTCCACAAAGTTAACTATCACTGCAACCCTCCACCAGTCAGGGCTTTATGGCAGAGGGTGCTGACGGAAGATTGAACTTTTTGGTATTAATTGTAAGGGGTATGTGTGGAGAAAACGAGGCACTGTTCATCACCTGCCCAATACATTGCCAAAAGTGAAACATGGTGGTGGCAGCATCATGCTATGGGGGTGTTTTTCAGCTGCAGGGGCAGGACGACTGGTTGCAATTGAAGGAAAGATGAATGTGGCCAAGTACATAGATATCCTGGATGAAAACCTCTTCTAGAGTGCTTCTTCCAACAAGACAATGACCCTAGGCACACAGATAAAATAACAAAGCAGTGGCTTCAGAACAACTGTGTGCCCATTCTTGACTGGCCCAGTCAGAGGCCTGACCTAAACCCAATTGAGCATCTCTGGAGAGACTTGAAAATGGCTGTCCACCAACATTTACCATCCAATCTGAGGGAATTGGAGATGATCTGCAAGGAAGAATGGCAGCGGATCCCCAAATCCAGGTGTAAAAAACTTGTTGCATCATTCCCAAGACGACTCATGGCTGTACTAGCTCAAAAGGGTGCTTCAACTCAACACTGAGCAAAGGGTCTGAATACTTAAGACTAGTGATGAGCGATTACGTCGACTATCGTCATTGGGTCGATAGTCGATATCGGCAATTATCAAGACGATTTCCGATAGTCGATAATAGATTATCGCCGATGACCATTAAAGTCTATGGGAGAGGAACAACACCTTCATTCTTACACCCAAACAGTGCTGGAGAAGCTGGAATTAACATCCACAACAGTCAAATGGATACGTGCTACATCTTAGGCAACACACTTAGGTTATAAAAGCCACAGAAAAAAAAGTCACAGACCATTCACTATCCCTGTCTTGTACCCTTAAACCTGCATGACCAACAAATTAAAAAGTGCCAGAAGGCAGTATTATTTGAACCATCATTTTACTTGAACTGGACATTTACTATCCCTGTCTTGGACTGCAGCATGACCCTTAAACCTGTCTGACCCACAGATTAAAAAGTACCAGAAAAAGGAGTCTTTCAACCACCATTTTAGTTGAACTGGACATTGACTATCCCTGTCCTGGACCGCAGCATGACCCTTAAATCTGCATGAACCACAGATTAAAACATGCCGGAAAAAGGAGTCTTTCAACCACCATTTTAGTTGAACTGGACATTGAATATCCCTGTCCTGGACCGCAGCATGCAGGTTGCATTAACCACTGAAGAACAGATTGGCGACGCTGTTCGTTACTGAGATTCACAGGGCCCTGACCCAGCGATGACAGGCCTGTCGGTCCTGCAACCGACGATCCGCTGGCATGCATGTTGTCGCTAGCACTGGAAGGAGCACCTTCTCTCGTACCTCTACCACCATGTCCTACACCCCTCTTTGCTCACTTACCACCTGCATTTCACTCCATGTTCAGAAAGATTAAAATTTAAGAAAGTATGGAAGACATTTTGACAGTCTCTTATTAAAAGACGGCAAATCATAGCTATTCTTAAATCCCACTAATTTTCTACAGCCAACTAGGATTAGAAACTGAAATGTTTCTAGCGAATACCTGTGAAATGCGGTCTGGTGGAATTACCGTAAGACACAATCAACAGTGTTCTTCCTTCAGTCCAAGGGATTTCCAACTGCCCATTAGGACTAGGAATTGATAGTTTTCAACAAACTATCATACAAGTGCGCTATCTGCTCCAAACTGAGATTCAACGAGCGCAATAAAACTATTCAATAGTTACACAGATGAGAAATTGCGTTTTTGCAGCAATGACAAACGAGAACAGTTGCTAGAAATTTTTTCTTTCAGAATTGTCGTACAATGTGGCTATTTGAAAAAAACTAGGGCCGCACCACATGTAATACAGCCATTTAAAAGTTAGACGGATAACAAACGGTGGTTTTTGCACCAATGAAATACACCAACAGTAACTACAAAATTTCTGTATTCAAATTTAAGTACAAGATGGCTCTATGAACAAAACTGGGCCGCACCAAAGTAAAAAAAAAAAAACACCTATTTGAAATGTTTACGGATAATAAAAGGTAGTTTTTGCACCTATGAAATGCAACAGCTATTACTTGCAAATTTCTGCATGGTAATATAAGTACAAGATGGGTCTTTCAACAAAACTGGGCTGCGCCAAAGTGAAAAACACGTAATTAAATTGTGTACTGATAATAATAGGTGGTTTTTGCACCTATGAAATACAACACCAATTACTAGCAAATTTCGGTATGGTAATATCCGTACAAGATGGGTCTTTTAACAAAAATGGCCTGCGCCAAAGTGAACAAAACCTAATTAAATTGTGTACGGATAATAAAACGTGGTTTTTGCACCTATAAATACACCTGCGGTGACTAGAAAAGTTCTGTATCCTATTGTAAGTACAAAGTGGGTCTTTGAACAAAACTGAGCTGCGCCAAAGTGAAAAAAAACCTAATTAAATCGTGTACAGATGATAAAAGGTGAGTTTTGCACCTATCAAATACACCTGCAGTTACTAGAAAAGATCTGTATCCTAATATAAGTACAGGCTGCACAAAATACAAGGTAATATTTCACCAAAAACTGGCCAAAAACTGTTAATAAAAAGCCATTTCAATGCAGGGTCAAAGCAGTCTGGACTGCACAATATCCACTCTCCTTTCAAAAGCCTGCCAGCCTGTCTGTCTGTGTTCGCCCGCACCCCCCCCAGTGCACCCCACCTCCCATGGCTGTACAGCACTAGATGATTCTTTCAAATTCTCAGCCTAACTAACTAAAAACTGAAATTCTCTAATCTACCTATGTTTTAATGTTCACAGCTGAAAGCATAGTTGTCTGTGTGAACAAAGAGAACTGTGTCGCTGAGCTGTATTGAGAGAGACCTAGCACACGTCCTGCTCTTATGAGACACAGACACCCCACTGATGCTGAACAGGAAGGGTGTTCTATGATAAAACGAGGGTCATGTGATTTTTCCAGCAACACAACCATACACATCCAGTCATGACGTCGCACCCCCAAGCTCACCCTGGTTTTAATTCTTAAGCTGATTTGCTGGCCGCCAAAATGACGGGAAGCGCCGAAAAAATGGCGCGATATTAATAGATTATGCGCAGATTTTCACCTAAATTATCGCGTGATCGGAAAATTTCGATCAACCTAAAAATCGTGCCGATTTCAACTTTGTTGATTATAATCGCTCAACACTACTTAAGACCATGTGATATTTCATTTTTTCTTGTTTAATAATTCTGCAAAAATATCTACATTTCTGTTTTTTACCTTTCAAGATGGGGTGCAGTGTACATTAATGAGCAAAAAAATGAACTTTTTGGATCTTACCAAATGGCTCCAATGAAAGAAAAATTGAAAAATTTAAAGGGGTCTGAATACTTTCCATAGCCACTGTATATGTTGAGTAGATGTAGATACAATAGGTGACACAGCTGGAAATAATTGATCCCTAGTAGATGCTCTTTGTTCATTTGAATCTGAAGCTGTATCAGAGGACTCGGGCTCCAATGAGCCAAAGTTCACACAAGCCCCTGTACGTTTTTTACAAAAAACCTGGTTTATCAATATTGATCCCGGGGGTCACAAGTGAAGAACTCGATGGATACAAATTATCTGAATTATAATCATGCAAATCTCATATACATTTGGTGTGTTTTATCTCCACAATAGAAGATTCCAGCTTAGCTAAACAGTATTTGCTTTTAAGCGAATATTATCCATTTGGTCTAAGTAAAAGAACTGATTTAGTATTACATTATTAAAAGCATTTTGTGTATCACATACCTCTATTGTATATATAAAAAATAGACTTGGTTTGTCAACGGTACAGCGATCATGTGACTTTATACTTAGCTCTGATTGGTTAATCTATACTTTTAACTTGTTCACTTGTGTTTGTCAGTATGCTATGATTAAGGGCCCACGTGGCCTGAAATGCACAAAAGTCTGCTTGTTGGTCCGTGTATCTTGCTTTTAACATGGAATAAAGATTTACTCCTCAGAGACGCTGGATATCTTTCTCTTTATCATATGTTCCGTGTTGCCTCACAAGTTCATGTAGCCTCTTCCCGGTGAGCTGGCATGTCTGTCTATTTTATATTTGCATTTAATGACATAAACTTCATACCAATAATGGAGAAGTAAGAGAAACATACATTACACATGTATTGTCAACATTGACATTTGTAAAAAAAAGAGTATGTTAGCAGGTTAAGGAAACTTAAGACATGGCAATAATAAACTTCCAAAAAGAGAATTAGCTCTAAACATAGAGCCAACATTTGAACTTTTGGAATTGTTGAAAACAGAGAATGCAGTGGAAAAGTATTTTCATCAAACGGAAATAAATGGTGGGGCAAGTCAATTGCCTATCTCAAGAAAAATCATTGAGAAGAAGCTCTGGAGTGATGCTCCATTACACTGAAGGAACCACAAAGCAAGGTTAAAGGAAACTAATGAAGTATCAATTCTCAGTCCTGGATATTGATCTGGTGGTTTTATCTGACTACAAAAAAGTGTTATCATTCCGAGTCTTGTTTGTTTCCTTCTGACTGAGCTAGCGCCTGCTGATGA
Organism: Phyllomedusa bahiana; assembly: GCA_025379985.1. Taxonomy (NCBI): domain Eukaryota; kingdom Metazoa; phylum Chordata; class Amphibia; order Anura; family Hylidae; genus Phyllomedusa; species Phyllomedusa bahiana. The sequence goes on along the minus strand of JAODAL010072907.1, from coordinate 391 downwards.
CAGAATGTTAAAATGTTTCAGACTGGCCTCTTCTGGAGTGTGGCATATAAATTGAGTGCCATCCCTGACAGTGATTAATTTAACCAGGAATCCCCATCAGTATTGAATTTCCTAATCTTGTAGGATTCTTGTGTATGGCTGAAACTCTTTCCTTTTAAGTATGGTTGCAGAGGACAAATCTGGGAAGATTTTGCTTGGAAACAGCCAGGGAGGGATTCCACATTCCTTAAAGCCCTTAGAAACTCTTCCTTAATGTTGTAGAAATGTATTCGGCTATAGTGTCTCTTGGAACTTTTTGAGGAGGGTTTTTGGGTTTGGATCGTTAGGTTTATCGTTGAAGAAGTTTGGGAAAATGAAGTCATTTGATCCATTTGGTATGCTTTAATAGTCA
>JAODAL010072906.1:0-14933 GCA_025379985.1 Phyllomedusa bahiana | reverse complement strand
AGCTAAGATTGGTGATATCGGGGGACTGTAGGATTTTTTTTAAAATTTTCGCGTAAAAATCCTCGGGGACCCGGCGTTTTTCCCCAAAACCCCATTTTTTTTTATTGTTCTTGTACTTCCTCTGGGGTCACGGGGGCTTTCCCAATTTTTGTCGTTGCTCTTCTGTATTTTGGGGTACTTGAAATTTTTCCCTAAAAAGGCTTTCCCTGTTGTGTCGTATCCCCTTAAAGAATCGGGTAAGATTTCTGAAATACCCCCCAAAAAAGGGGTGTTGACTTTTTTTCGGATCAGGGGCCCAAAAACCTTCCCCCCCCCTTCTCGTGAAAAAATTCCCCTTTTGCCCCCTTTCCCGGGCCTTTGCCAATTAGCCAAAAATTTTCCCGGGGGATTTTTACCAAATCGAAATAACTCTCCCTAATTTTGTTCTGTAAAATTTCCCCCCTTTTTTCCAAACCCAGTTTTCAAAATTTTTTTGTTTCCCTGCCATCTTTGCTTATTTATTTTTTTGGACGTATTCTTACAAAGGGGGGAGTTCGTCTCTCTTAGAGTTTTACTAAACCCCCAAAAATTTTTTTTAAAAACAAAACCTTTTTTTTTAATGGGAAATGGGGCTAATGACCCTTTTCCCCTAAGCACCGTTTGGCCGTCCCCCCAAAAAGGCCAGGGGGATTTTTTCTGTGCTTTTTTTTTGGGGCAACATAAAATTTAGCCCCAAATCCAGGGTTAATCCCCCTTTAAAAGGAGTCTTTCCTCCGTTTAATGTTCCCGGGAAATCCCCATATTACTTCTTGGCCCCTGGGGAATGTGTCGGAAAAAACAAGCCTATAGGAGAAGGGGTCAGATAAAAATGATGCCCTTTTGTGTCTACTTCAATAGCTCTGTCTATAAAAGTTATTGGGCCCGGGGAAAATTACCCTTATTCTTAAACCAGGATTGATGTTACATTTAAAAAAAAAGTAAACCCCTACTACCCGGATGGCCCAGGAAAAAATTTTAAACCGCTTTTCCCAATTGGGCAAGGGAAAATATGGATTTGGAAGTAAAATCAGGGCAGGCTGTTAAAAGGAAACCAAAGCCCCAGGCAATTACCCCCCCCAAATTAAACCGGCCCCCTCCCCTTTTTTTTTAAACAAATTTGGGCGCCCCTTTAAGGAGGGGGGCCCCCCGCGACCTGCTCAAAAAGCAGGGGACTGCACGGGAAAGCGAGGAGAGGTAAATGACGGGTGCCGGGAGCTGGATTGCGAGTGGGGCCATGCAGGTCGCAGGGTAAACCTCGCTTATACATGGGCCCTAAGGTTGTGTCTGCGCTCAGGTAAGACCCAACAGGAGCACCCGTGATCCCATAGTTTTTTTAGCTTTGGGGCCCTTAAAAATGGGGGGGGAAAAAAAACGCTTTTCCGTTTTGGTTTTTTGGGATTTTTATTTTTTACAGCTTTTACAATTTTTAGTGATAAAAATTTTTCTTTTTTTTTTTTATGTTAAACTTTTTTTAAAACATAAAAAAATGCTTTTATAAAAAAATTCCCTTTTTTTTGGGTCTTTTATGGTCTGTTTAGCCATAATTTTTTTTATTTGCCTTTGTATAAGGAGTGATTATGGGTTGTTTTTTTGCGGGATGATTTGACTTTTTTTTTTTGGGTTCCATATGACACTTTGATCACTTTTTATTAAGGTTTATTAAGGTGAGGCATTTTGAACAAAACACAGCAATCCTAATAGTGTTTTTTATTTTTTACAGCAGTCATAAATGACATCCTAGCTTTACTCAGCAGGTCGATATGATTACAGCGTTACCCAATTTGTATATTTTTTTATGTTTTACTGCTTTTACACAATAAAAACTTTTTTTTCAAAAAGGAAAACACAGTTTTGCATCGCCATAGCCTGAAAGCCATAACCTTTTAATTTTTCTGTATACGGAGCTGTATAGCAACTTGCTTTATGTGGGATGTTTGTATTGGTATCATTTTTGGAACATGAAGCTTTTTGATTGCTTTTAAATGTTTTTGGGAAGTTAGGGTGAAAAAATACTGCAATCTTAGTGGTGTTTTTTATTTTTAACAGCGCTCATTGTGCAGTATACGTGACAAGTTAGTTTTACTATGTGGGTCGATACGATTATGACGATACCCAGTTTATATAGTTTTTTTTTATGTTGAAGCTATTTAAAAAACTTCTGATAACCATAACTTTTTTAATTTTCCTTATACAGAACTGCTTAAGGGCTTTTTTTGTGGGAGGAACTAACATTTTACTTGGTACCACATTGGTGTTTAATTGAGCTTTTGATTGCTTTTTATTCCATTTTTTTTGCTGCGGTAAAAAAAAATTAAAAATTTTTGTGCTTTTTTTTTTTTCGCTTCTTTTGGTGGGTTAATTAATAAGAAGATTTAAGGGGGGGTGTTACCACTCAGTGAAACAAAATATGTGTACTTCGTTTTTGGGGGATTGGCGTTTGAAAAGGGGAAAAAAGGGCATGTACATTTTTTTTTTTTATTTTTTTTTTTACATATTTTTTTTACTTTTTTAACATTTCCCATAGGGGATTTGTATTTTTTGACCCAGATTGATAAATAGAGATTAGTACACAGCATTGTGCTGTTACTGTCATCATTATGCTGGCATGCCCAAGTGCAGAGAGGAGCAGCAAGGCGTCGTCCTCTGCACCGAGGAAAGACAGAAGGAGTTTCACTCCTTCTGTCTTTTACTTAGTTTGCAGCTATGGAATAATTGTGGGTTAGCTTGGGGTTAATCAGCTAAGGGGTGATGAAAGAATTGAAGCCAATGGTTCCATATCACGATCTTGCGAGCTCGGGGTTTGAGCTTGTAAGATTCAATGATGTACCCATACATCAAATTGCAGGAGCCCCTTCCCGACCATGACGTATGGGTATGTCAAATGTCGTTAAGGGGTTAATAGAAAATCTGAGCTGTAGTCTTTACAGCTCAGATTTTCTGTTGGTCGGATTGCAAATCCGAAAATGGTCTAAAAAACCCGGAACAGGCACATTCTTCCGTTCGATTTTAGGACATGTACTGTTCAACGGTTTGTTCATTTAGTCCCCCAAATGTTCAAAAGATGATAAAATACCGGTCGGATTCTTTAATCAGAATCCAACTGATGTTTTATCTATGCCTTGTGGCTGTACCCTCACTCTCTATTGGGCTGCCGCGGCTGTGTCGCAGTATTCGTCGGGGTTAGTGTTGAGCGATTTTTATCGACAAAGTTGAAACGGAAAGGGTTTTTTTATGGTGATCGAAATTTTCAGTCATGCGATAATTAAGGTTAAAATCTGTGAAATCATCTATTAGATCGCGCCATTTTCGGCGCTTCCTGCATTTTGGCGGCCAGCAAAATCAGATTACAGAATAGAGCAGGGTGAGATGTGTGTGCGACGTCATGACTGGGATGTGTATGGTTGCGATTGGCTGGAAAATCACATGACCTCGTTTTAACATAGAACACCCCTTTCCCTGTTCAGCCTTAGTGTCTCTCAGGGCTCATGGGAAATAGGATCGGCGCTCTGATGTGGCCAAACAGCTAGCGAAATTAGTCTATTTCTGCACAGGGGAAACCTCTACTATTAGCTGTGACCCTTCCAATTTAGTTAGATTAGAGATTTGAAGATTTTTAATAGTAGCTAGAAAATTTTTAAAAACAGCATCTACCCAATATCTTTATTATTAAACAGTTTCTATTGAAATTTTTTTTCCTGGATATTGGGCAGCCTGAACTTATATTGGATACACATCATTTCTAGTAACTGCAGGTCTCTTTGTTAGGTGCAAAACTCCACTTTTATTATCAGTATACATTTCAGATGGGTGTTCATTTTCAATTTTACCCATTCCACCTGTGTTGATATATCCACCTTGCAGTTAAATTACAATCCAGCAATCTTGTAGTCAGCACAGGTTGTTTGTTGCCAAAATACCGTGTATATACGAAAACATTAACAGATACATGTTTTTGACTTTGCGCACCCAGCTTTGTTCATTGACGCAGCTTCCACGTAAATCTTAAAACAGCAATTCTATAGTAAACCCAGGTGAAGTGAAAGGGGCAAAAAATACCGTGTATTATACGAAAACATAACGGGATACGTGTTTTTTTGCACTTTTGCCCAGCCCCAGATTTGTTGATAGACACCTTTGCAGTTGAATTTGAATCCAGCAATTTTGTTTTGATTAGAGGGATTTGAGAATAGCTTTTTTGAAATTTTTGCCGTTTTTTAATAAGAGACTTTCCAAAAATATTTCCATACCTTTCAAATTTTATATTTTCTGAACATGGAGCGAAATGCAGGTTGGTAAGCGAGCAAAGAGGGGGGTAGCACATGGAGGTAGAGGTACGAGAGAAGGTGCTCCTTCCCAGTGCTGGCGAAAACGCATGCCAGCGGATCGTCAGTTGCAGGACCATCAGGCCTGTCATCGCTGGGTTCAGGGCCCGTGAATCTAAGTAAGGAACTCCGTCGCCAATCTGTCCTTCAGTGGTTATGCAACCTGCATCTAGCAGTCTTACCTCCTCGTCCTCCGGGTTCACGGCCACAATGTCGTCATCAAGCATCAACAGCATCCGGTCCAACATGAAGCAGCCCAAATGTAAAACTCGTGTCCCCACCACTGTGGATAATCCATTGTCTGAAGACCTCTTTGATGACAAAAATGCGGTTGGGGTCAGAAGGCATTTTAAAAAGATCAAGGGGATGATTTAGTCTGCTTTTGACGCCCATTTACGGGATGCCATCAGAGGAGGTGAAGGAAGCGGTCAATCGGCAAAAATCCCGGGCGGTCGGCAACGCCTTGCATGCCCCTTGTTTTGTACCGCAGCTTTGGATGCAGAAAGTAAAGGACGACCAAGTCCCCTGGTTGATGATTGATTGACGACATTGCGGATCCATCCTGGTCTTTTCCGAAGAATTTGCTTGCGAGCGTTTTTCATCAGTAGACGAGGAGGAAAGACGATGGGGGTAGTGTCAATACGAGTCCGCCACAAAAAGGGAGGGGGCGGTCGCAGAAGTCCGCCGATATGGATTCCGCCAGCCACGGTCAGTGCAAACCCCGCTACCTCGTTACGCCGTCAAAAAGGTCCAGGACCTCTCAAGCCTGGGCCTTCTTTGAGCTAAGCTTCTGATTCACCCAGCGATGTCATATGCGCCTTTGCCCGTAAACAAAAAGTAGAGGCAAGAACCTTAAGTGGGTTTAACCACCAACCAACAATGCCCTAGTCTACTGCAGCGAATGCATGAGTTGAAAATGGAGGGAACACATGGCCAAAAACGGCCAGACCGACGCCGGGCCTCCAACCCACTGTCAACCCTCTGTCTCCACCTCCTCCCCTCTGCCACCACCAAGTGTTCCTCAGTGCCGATGTCTCTCAGGGTGATGATCAGGGATCAGCCTCCGCTTCAGCCTCGACCGTCGCCCGAGTACCACCAGGGGACCATCCGACCCCTTCTCCTTCCGCCAGTTTGACGACCTGCACGCCGTACAGCGGCCAGTCTAGCAGCCAGCCTTCTGCCTTCCAGGTTTGGGAGCAGATGAAACACTTTAACCCAAACCATCCCAAAGCCAAAAGCCTGAATGTCGGCATTGCCAGGCTTTTGGCCTTGGAAATGTTTGCCTTTCCGTCTGGTGGACACAGATGGTTCCGCCACGTCATGGCCCTGCCTGCCCCCAATACCAGATTGCCGAGCAGGCATTTCTTTGCCAGAAAAGCCGTCCTGCCCTGGCCGCCACGTGTCATCTAAAATTTCAAGCGGGGTTGTTGCATCTGTGTCCGAAAAGCCCATCTCACCAACCGACACATGGACTATTTAAGCACGGCCCAAGGCCGCTATATCTCTGTGACAGCTCATTTGGTTTGGATGTCTCTGGGGGTGACTGTGGCTCTTTTCAGGCTCGGCACACGCTCTTCAAAAACCCCCAGGGATGGTGCAGGGCTCTTTTCCCCAAGGTCCTCTGGTGGCATACTGTGCCCAGAGACACCAGGCCGTTGTTGAAATGAATTTTGCCTTGGGGACCGTCCACACACAGGTCAGGAGCTGTGGATGGTCTCCACAACGAGAACCACGAGCGCTGGCTGGGTGACAAGAACCTTGTGCCAGGCAAGGTGGTGTGCGAAAAAACGGGCGAAATCTGCTGGCCGCCCTTAAGATCGGTAGGCTGGAGCACATCCTTTGCCCGGCACATGTCATGAACCCCTTTTCGTCCAGAAAATTTTTAAAGAGCTACCGGGTCTGGACTGCTGCTGAAGAAGGCTCGAGGTCTGAGTTCGCACTTTCCGCCCTTTGCACCCTGCTTGTCCCGCTGGCTGGCGTTGCAGCGTCAGTCGGCCTCCCCGTCAACCGTCTCATTGTTGACGTGGCCCAAAACGCTGGAATTCCACCCCTCCACATGCTCCAGTGATTGTGGAGCAGCGCAATGCCATTACGCAGTACGAAGTGACACATGGCCTGACAAGCAGCGGTGCGGACCTCGGGGTGCAGACACGGAGCCTTTCTCTCCGTCAAATCCACAAGGCCCGACAGTTTCTCAATTTTATCGGTCTTCATTAGGCTGTGGTTCAGGGGCCAGAGCTAGTGCAAGGCGGCCCTCAGCTCTCAGGGTGCATCATCTGGGCAAGTCAGGGCTGTGTTGAAGCTGTGCCGGAGGAAGCGGAGGAGGGGAGGGGGAGGAGGAGGGTGGTATCCTAGACACCGGAACATCCCTGCTTGGAAAGAGGTTGGGGGTGAATTTGAGGCAGATGAGGAAGATGAGTTTGCTAGTGCCCCTCAAACCCAGAGGCTTGGAAAATCAAGGCTCCATCTTCACATGAGTGCTTGGATGCTCCATTTCCTCCAACATGATCCTCGCATTTAAGGCCATCAAAATGAACAACAGTTACTGGGTGGCCACCCTCCTGGATCCCCGGTAAAATAAAACTCAGCACTTTCCTTCCACCCCACCCAAATAGAGATAAAATGCAGGAAATGGAGACCTTGCTGATTGATCAACTGGAGACATCTGTTACGTCTGTTTCACGTTCTTCAAATGTCACGGGGAACAACGCCAGCGACGTGACAGCAGTAGGTGCCAAGTAGCCGTAGGGCAGCGGCCCGGCAAGGTGGCAGAAGCCTAATGGGTGACCTCTGGCAATCTTTAAATTTTCCACCCCACCAACGCATGTAATGCAGGCCACACATACAACACCCAGAGACCAGCTTAAGATCATGGTGCACGATATCTGCGTCTCAACACGATGTTTTTGTATGTTTCCGGACCCATAGACTTCTGGGTATCCAAAATAGACGAATGGCCCGAGCTGGGTCGCCGACGCCATAGAGGTGTTGTCCTGCCAGCCAGCCAGCGTCATATCTGAGCGGGACCTTCAGCAAGCCGGAGGAGTCAATTACAGACAAACGCATCCGGCTTTCCACAGATTTTTGTGGATCGTTTTGACTTTCATCAAGATGAATCAGGCATGGATCTTTGATGAGTTGTGGCCCCAAATTGCTGAGGTCACCGATTAGTTGTGGTCTACTTCACATTCCCTCTCCAAACAGAAATGGTCCTCTGAAAAACTTATTTTTAAAATGATCATTTTTACTGCAATTTTTTATTCTCAATTCCAACAGTTCATTTTGCTGGTTTTGCTGTGAGGAGACTAAAAGACACCCAAGGTTTCATGACAAAACCATATTCATTTACTCATCTTAATCCTTTAGAAAATTTTTTCGGCATTGTCAATGATTTTGGGGTCATGTTGCCTTTTACAATTTTTAACCGTGGCTGAGAAGTCATATTTATAATTTTTTTGGGTCATGTTTCGGTGGATAAGCATTTAATCATGTTCCTTTGGAAAAGATATGTGGCTTTTAAGGTGGCAATTCTCCTTCACAATTTTTAACAGTGGCTGAGAAGACATTTTTTATAATTTTTTGGTTCATGCTGCTTTGAAATTCTGCTATACTACAGGTCCTATTCTAAATAATGTTGTTTCTATTAGACATTTTTTCTTCACAATTTTTCAAAAGTGGCTCCAGGGTCATGTTTTGAAATTTTTTTGGGGGCATTTTTTCTGTGAATGGCGCTATAAATACAGGTCCTATTCTAAAAATGTTGTTTCTAACAGACATTTGTTCTTCACAAATTTGGTTTAAGAGTGGCTCAAGGGTGATTGGGGCTGTCAGAAACAGGAATTGGTTGGACATGTTAATAGACACATATTGCAAAATGACTTGTTTTGCAAGTCTTTAACATTAGTATCAATCCATTTATTTAGACAACCCATTTAATACAATTAAAAAAGAGAAACAAAGACATGGTGTGATTACATCCGATTTTAAAATGTGTTTTCTAGAATTAAAGTACTAAAAAACTTGGCCCTGTACCCAAAAAAGCTTTAAAAAAATTCCCCTGAATTGTACAAGGGAGGTACAGGAAAACTTGGACCAGATGTAGGTTATTCAGAGGACATGGAGTATGGGCACGGACAGAGAACAAAATACAGAGACCATTTCCTCCAGCACGTTGAGTAAAATGAGAAAAAGAATGCCAAGAAAAAGGGCACTGGGTGGGAAAAGGAGCGTTAAAACCCCCAGTATTTCCAAGTGAAGCTCAATTGGTCCACACTCATACGGAGGGGCAAACGCTGCCAGGTATTGACTGTGTACTGAGGAAGGTGGAGTTCTCACATTCCTTCCGCACTCTGCTCAGCACGACAGTTTTCGTTGCTGCGTCATCAGGGCATTTTAACCTGCGTGTTAATAGATGACGGACGCCAGCCTGGGCTCTCACCGCACCCCACTGTAATTCCGGCCCTGGGTCATGCTGTGGGCCCAGGACAGGTATAGTCAATGTCCAGTGAAACTAAAATGGTGGTTGAAAGACTCCTTTTCCGTCACTTTTTAAATGTGGGGGTCATGCAGGTTTGGGGCTCAGCTGGACCAGGCATGATAGTCAATGTCCCCGTGAAACTAAATGGTGGTTGAAGACTCTTTTTCAGCACTTTTTAAAGTCGGGGTCCTGCAGGTTTGGGCTCATGTGTGACCAGGGAAAGGGATATCAATGTCCAGTGAAACAAAATGGTGGTTGAAGACTCCTTTTTTCCGGCACTTTTTAAATGTGGGGGTCATGCAGGTTTGGGGCTCATGCTGTGGCCCAGGACAGGTTTAGTCAATGTCCAGTTCAACTAAATGGTGGGTTTATTTTCATACTGCCTTCTGGCACTTTTTAATTTGTGGGTGATGCAGTTTAAGGGTCATGCTGTGGTACAAAGACAGGGATAGTGAATGGTGTGTGACTTTTTTCTGTGGCTTTTTATAGCCTAAGTGTTCTGCCTAAGATGTAGCAGTATCCATTTTTACGGTTGTGGCTGTTAATTCCAGCTTCTCCAAACCCTGTTTGGGTGTAAGAATGAAGGTGTTGTTGCTCTCCCATAGAATTTAATGGTCATCGGAGATGATCGTCTATCGACTATCGTAAACCTTATCGATGGTGGCCGACTATCGATCGATGTCGATAGCCAACGTAATCGCTCAACACTAGTCGGGGTACCTTTTTTCATGGTACTCTGATAGACACCTTGAACGTGTTTATTAACAGAGTGCTATGACTTTACTGCATATTTCCCATACTGAGCGCCGGCAGAAAAAAGTGACATGTCCAGCTTGTACTTCTAAAGCAGCAGGTGTATAGCGGGGGAAAATTTCTGCAAATAATTGCACCCAAAATAAGTTTCGCAAATATGGTAAAAGGGTCACTAGTAAAATCAACGTTGTCATTCAGACATCGATGATTTTACAAACATTTTGCTGTGCGTAATGTACACCTGTAAAAATAAGTGACTTTGTTTCTTACAGGCGTATACACAGCACAAAATAAACTGCAGAAATGTGACTCACTACACTGTGTGGCGTTTACACTTTTGCAATGACGAACCTGCAAGCTCGCAATTTCAAAGCGCAAACGAGCAGCATTTACGGCGCCCAAAATTTCAGCTAAACGCTGTATGTTAAGATGACACATCATAAAACGCCTTCGTTGCTTAGTTGAAATTAACTCTGCTCTGGCTCAATTTCACCAATGATCTTGTGTGCCAGGGAACAGAGATGTGCAGAGAGCAAGACCCAGCGCTGGAACAGAGGTGTAGAGAGACCCGGTGCTGAAACTTTGTTTGGCATGAACAGCTTACTATGTAATTTTTATTTGAACCAGACAACCCTTCAAGAATGAAACGCTCTAAAACAGGACATAAATAAGTGACATCTCTGACAATAGCATGTCTATCACCAGGTTTGCTGACGTCAGCCAGGGCAGCGTAACTTATGTGACAGGTTCCCTTTAAGTATATGAGCTTGAAAGTGATGCTGCTTTCTTGTGCTTGTTTTTTCGCCTTTTTTGTGCTTATGTCATTTTTACATTACTTTTTTTTGTTTGAGGGACGATGTGATATTCAAGTTTTTTCTTTTAGTATTTTACATTTTGGCTCCTTTTCTTTATGGTCCTTTTAATATAGGTAATACATGATTTTAGGCTGTTGGGAGCAGGACTGAAAGATGTGGTTTGAGCTATCCGGACTCTGCAGCATAGACCGCAGCTAGATGGGCTGGGAGTGACTCAATAAGGTTCTGGTAGGTTATCACAGGTATCTGGAGCCATGCTGACTGCAGAGTATTCCACAGCTGCTGGATGTTGCGTGGGGGAGATTGCCAATCATTGGAGTTCCAACTCAGATACTGCTATGAAAATTTAAACCTTTTCTGTCAATGCAACTTTGTTAACAGAGGTGCAGTGACCGTCCATCTGCTTTGGAGCCCCCACACATAGTTGGGTTCACTGAACTGTTGTTTTAGAACTGTCTGGTAGGCAGTGTTCAGGAAAATACTTTGGGAAAGTATTTTAAATACAAATACTAAATACTTTAATCCCGAAGTATTTTAAATACAAATACTAAATACTACTTCAAAAGTATTTTCCAAATACTAAAATACTTGAAAAAATTTAAACAAAAAATTTAATAAAAACAAAAAAAATGGATCAGACGTCCTTTAGCCCACTAGGATTAGCATCTACCCTGCAGATATGTCAGTGGCCAGGATTCATTGTGTCCGACTCCTATAGAAGATGTCTGTCACATGGAGGAGAGGATGCTACAGTAAAGAGAAACATACAGGTATCTTCCTTTAGTTATTATGCCTATTAATGTCAGGCATTTGGGGATATTAATTTAGTTTCAGTAACTCCATGTGCTTCACATTAATAACAGTTAACCCCATCATGTCTCTCATATTAACCCCTGTGTGCCCTATATAAGGGTTACTAAAATGTGAGACACATGGGGGGTACTAATAACGGACCTTAATTATGAAGATACCTAATTATTACCTCCATGTCTCTCACATATCAGTAACTCTTATTTGAGGCACACAGGGGGTTAATGTGAGGGACATGATGGGGTTAACTGCTATTACTATAAGGCACATGGAGTTACTAAGCTGTAATGCATATGACCAGACTTTTTCTCTGCAATGGTGGATATCCCCCCCCCTCGGCTTATACTCGAGACAATACGTTATCCCAGTTTTTTGTGTTAAAATTAGGGGCCTCGGCTTATATCCGGGTCGGCTTATACTCGAGTATATACGGTAATTTTACGGAATGGATTACGCGATCGGGATGATTAAAAACTAAAGATAAATCACGCTTCACTAGAAGGACTTGCGTTGCTGGAACGCACTGGAATTTTCCCTCCTCTCGTCGCACCTCGCACAAGATACGAGAAACGAGTGTGATGACGTGCTGTTGTTGTTTTTATAAGTGCAGTGAGGCGGGTTATTTAAATTACAACATTTGTTTTGAATTTAGAAAGTAATTAAAATACTTAAAATACTTCCTAAAAGTATTTTAATTACAAATACATAATACGAATAAAAAAAGTATTTTGATTACAAAATACAAATACCTGACAAGTATTTTAAATACTATTTTAATTACTTGTATTTTAAATACTCCCGAACACTGCTGGTAGGCCCTGGTTCATTGTGGTGTTGGTGGTGAGTTACTCCACTGTAGTGTGTTGGTCTGCCCTCGTTCACCTTCATAGCCAACATTCGCCTCTTACATCCTCATTGGCAATGGTGCCATTTGTCCACTAATGATACTCTTTTACCACAGCACATAAACAATTCATAGACTGCACAGTTTCAAAAATACTGCTGCTCTTGTCCCTAAGGCTATGTTCACACGGCTTAATTGCGGGGCGGAATTACGCCCCGCAGTTAAGCCGTGTGGCCGGGGGCGGGGCGGGAGCGGGGGAGCGAGCGGGGGGCCAGCACTTCGCCGGCCCATAGACAGTCATTGCTAGCGGTGCGTATACGCCGCTAGAAAGTGACCTGTCAATTATCTCCACCCTCGGCGGATTCGCCGAGCAGGGAGAGGAGATGTAATGCATAGTTCTCTATGAGAACTGTGCATTACCGTAGTTACTGGGATGGATTCAGCCCGTAATTGGCGCACTTCGGCGCATAATTACGGACTGAATTACGTCCCAGAATAAGCCGTGTGAACATGGCCTAAAGCCAATAATTAGGACTGCCCCACAGGAGAAACCCCTGGTGGGCCCCTGAGCATGGCAGAACTGGAGTTTCTTTTAACCCCTTAAGTCGAACACCTGAAAAGTACCTAATGACAGAACATTTTTTTAGTTTTTGCCTCCTTGCCGTAATTTTTTTATTTTTTCAATGACGCCGTTGTATGAGGCAAGCTGTACTTTTTGGAGGAATAGTTTAAGTTCACTTATAAATTATTGCAGAATTGTTTTCAATTTTATTCCAATTTTTTATTTTTTTTTATTTTTTTTTACACCATTCACATTTCACACTTAATAACTCGTTAGATTAATTCTACATATTATTAAGGTTGTGTTGATACCTACACTGTGAAGGTTTTTTTTGTGTGTAATGTATGTACAATTATTTTTTATTAATTTTTTTATTTTATTATTTCTTTTTTTCTACACTTTTTATGTTTTTTACTTTTTTAAAAAAAAGAATTACTAATACATTATAATCTGTGTCAGTTTGACACAGGCAGCAATCAGGGCAGCACACAGTCTGCCCTGATTGCTGGCTTCTTACACAAACAGCCCTAGGACTACTCTAGGTCCCCAGGGCTGACTGTGCAGCCATTCCCCGGGCTCTGTCGGGTCACCGGAGTCCTGATCACCTGACACAGGACTCACCGGAGTCCTGATCACCTGACACAGCAGGGGAAAGCTCTTTGCTGTGGTCAAAAAGTCACATGTGACTACACTACCAAAACTACACTTCTGCCCGCCAAAAATGAGCCCTCACTCAGGTCCATAGATAGTAAAAATAAAAATGTTATTAGAAAAACCTACTAAACTATAACAAAAACTTTACATAGTTGGCATCACCCAAATTGTATCAACTTGCAGAATACAGATAACGTCATTTATACTGAACAGAGAACTCCATAAAAGTTAAACCCCTTGAAAAATGTCACAATTAAAAGGGTTGTTCTCACTACAATGTTTAGCTTTCAACATGTAGGGAAAGGTAAATGAAGACTACTATCAAATACATTGCTATTTTTATTTTGCTTTGTTGAGAAGATAAGAGTGATTTTATCTCTTCTGAGTACACACAAGTTTCTCTTGGTTACCGACCATCTCGCTCTCCTTTTTCTTATCTGATTAGCTGCAAGCTGCTGTCTTTCCACGGTGATGTCACTCCCTGCTGTGTGTAAGCTTTAGGAACAGAGCTTTGTGTGTTTAAGATAAGAACATGTTTTCACTCCTTAGAACTCTATAGTCTTCTTCACTTCAGATATTACATTTCCTTCAGTAATTTTTTCACATTCCACCACACATTACATTTTTTTAGTACCATTTACCAAATGGCACCATTAAAAAGTACATTTTGTTCCACAAAAAAAACAAACCCTGATATGTGTCTGTAGATGGAAAAATAAAAAAGTTATGGCTCTTGCAAAGTGATGGGGGGAGGGAGAAGGAGACGAACGTGATGGAAAGAAAATTGCTCAGGGTTAACGGATCAGACTTTTGTAGATATTTAGTTTTTTACTCTTTTTATTTTCAAAATGGGAAAGAATGGTGTTTTGAAGTTTTAATTTCTTTTTTCTGTTAACCTTTTAAATTTTTTCTACTTGGAATTTGAATAAAGTACAGTTACAGCTCTCCTATTACACTCTCCCCTGGAGCAGCAGGATGGCATGAAGGCTGGTGCTGGCTGCCACAAAGCTGACTCCCACTGTGCATGGAGTTGGCTCAGTTCTAGGTGCTCGCCTACTTCTGCCTATCCATAATCCTTATACCTTTAAAATAATACAATCAACAAAACTTCTGTCAGAAAAAAGCATCCTAGAAAGGGAAACAGGGTCAGTGCTTGACATTGGGCAAGACAAACCAGTATATGGGGCATGGGGCAAAACAAACCAGAGTAGAAGACAAGTTCTACTTACTGATTAGTCCACATTTGTGATCTGTGATGGTAACAAGAGGTTTATGTAATGAGACAACAGAAGAAAAAATAAGGTTATGTTCACACAGCTTAATTGCGGGACAGCCCCATAGACATGCATTATCCACGGCACGGATACGCCGTGAATAAGTAGCATGTCACTTCTCTCCCCGCTCGCCATATTGTGCGAGCAGGGAGAGGAGGCGTAATCAATAGATCTCTATGATAACTGTGGAGTACCGTAACGACTGGGACGTATTTCAGCCCGTAATTCGCGCAGTGCGGCGCGAATTACGGGCTGAAATACGTCCTAGAATAAGCCATGTGAACATAGCCTAATACAGTGGTCCCTCAACATACAATTTTAATTGGCTCTGGGACTACCATTGTATGTTAAACCAAACTCTTGGAAAAAGGAAAAAAGGTTCCAAAGGGTTTAAAAAGTAAACC